>CATIWO010061615.1:0-10826 GCA_949673435.1 Macaranga tanarius | reverse complement strand
AGGCCTGACAAGATATTGTTTGATAGATTTTATA
This sequence comes from Macaranga tanarius, assembly GCA_949673435.1. Taxonomy (NCBI): domain Eukaryota; kingdom Viridiplantae; phylum Streptophyta; class Magnoliopsida; order Malpighiales; family Euphorbiaceae; genus Macaranga; species Macaranga tanarius. The sequence goes on along the minus strand of CATIWO010061615.1, from coordinate 10,792 downwards.
TATGCCTGAATGCACTTAAACAAGGCTTTAAAAATGGTTGTAGAAAAGTCATTGGTTTGGATGGGTGCTTTTTAAAGGGAGTTTGTAGAGGGCAGATATTGGCTGCTATTACAAAAGATGGAAATGGGCAAATGTATCTTGTGACTTGGGCAGTGGTTCAGGTGGAATGCAAGGATACATGGAGCTGGTTCTTGATTATTTTGCGACAAGATCTTGAAATGGGAAATGGAGAAGGGTTTGTACTAATGATAGATATGTAAAAGGTCAGTCATTTTAACTTAATGCCATTTAATTTTGTTGTCTGACTGTCAATTGGTTTTAACATTGTTAACTACTTTATGTTGTTTTTGTTAGGGGTTAGTCCCTGCTATTGAGGAAGAATTACTTAATGTGGAACATAAAATATGTGGTAGGCACATTTGGTCAAATTGGGCAAAGAAATAGAGAGGGAAAGAAAGAAGAAAAAGGTTTTGGATGTGTGCAAGAAGTAGCCTTGAAGTAGAATTAAAAGATAATTTACAATAATTAAGCAAATTAGGTTAAGGTATTGTGGAAGACTTGCTCTGTTATAATAAAGAAAGATGGGTGAGATGCTATCAAGGCTGTGAAACTAAAAGTAATGTTGTTGAGAACAACATGTGTGAGACCTTTAATGCATGGATCTTGGCTGCCAGACATAAGTCAATTGTGACCATGTGTGAGGAGATCAAAACAAAGATAATGCAAAGGATTCAGGTTATGAATGATTTTGCTAAAATATGGATATGTGGCATTTCACCAACTGCATTGGAAAGGTTTCAAAAAAACATGGAAGCTTCAATGAATTGTGACATATTATGGAACAGAGATTCTGGTTATGAGGTACAAGATGGGCTATGTGGTCATACAGTTGATTTGAAGAAGGAAGAATGCACATGTAGGTCTTGGCAACTGAAAGGCATTCCATGTGCACATGCAATTAGTGCACTGCACCATAGGAATTTGGAGTCCATAGATTTTATTTGCAAGTGGTACCATAAGGAAATTTACGTGAAAATATACTGCCATTACCTACAGTGTGTGCTAGGTATCAAATTGTGGAAGGAAAAGGATCATCCAGTCATTGAGCCACCAGAGGTTAAACCAATGCCAGGACAACCAAAAAGGAACATAAGAAAAGCAAGAGATGAGCCAAAGAAACTTACTAAATTTCCTCGAAAGGGAACAAAGATGACCTGTAGCATTTGTAAGCAACAGGGTCATAATAAAAAAGGTTGTTAAAACAGTCAAATGTAGGTATACATAAATGCTAATTGTAGTTGTGTTGAATAGATTAGGCATAAATCAATAATTTAGCTGATTTTATCCAGGGCTATACAAATAGAAGAAGTAATGACAAGTCAGGAGCAGTTTCAAATTTCACTGTCACAGCTGAAGCAAATCAAAGTGAGGTAAAAATAAAATATATATGAGCTGTGAACTGTAATTGTAGTAATTTATATATTGTGCATTGGGGATAGTTGTGTTGAATGCAGCTATGTGTTGCCTTTATTAATGAAATCAATTTTAGGTGGCTTTGAAGTAGAAATGCTGCTATGTGTTTAGGTTCATCAACCTTGTGTAAAATTCATTAATCTGTGTTTAGGTTCATCAACTTTGTGTAAAAATCAGCTTTTCTATATTTAGGTTCATCACCTTTGTGTTTAGCTATGTGTTTAGGTTCATTAATCTAAAATAATTATGTTCATTAACTCGCAGATCATGAGAAATTCAGCTGATGAGTCAAATGCTGTCAATGTTTACACTTCAAGGAAGAAAAGGACAACAACTAGTGAAGCTACTGCCAATAAAAAGGAAAATTCTGTTGGATATGGTCTCTATACAAACTTAAGAACTGGGGTCACCATTCAACAGGCAGGAAGGTCATCTGGCAGAGTTATTAACTATAGGAATGTCAAACAAGTAGGGGAGTCAACTGGTGAAGTTGGATTTAAACCTCATGGGCTGAAATTTAAGGGCAAGGCTGCAATAACTTCCAGACAACTACAGGTGGAGAGAGCCAACATCCAAAAGCAAAGAAGGGCAGCAGCACAAGCAAAGTCTGCAGAAAACACCTTCTGTCAAAGCCAGAGTTCTATTGTGGGTGCCACAGCTTCAACACCACTTCAAGGACATAGCCTTAGCCAACCTACTTCATCAACAACACCAACTAAAGACATGGTTGGTAAAGGCAAAACAGTCGTTTGGAAGATGTAATTTAACAAATGAATTCTGTTGTTATGAAGACTCATAAAATGAGCTTCTCTTTTGCTATCTGTTACATTATATTTTGTTCTGTTAGGATAAGATGAGCCTCTATAAATGTAACTTCAGGAGGTTTTTGTAAGGACTGACATGACGAGCTTTTACTAATGCTACATGTATTAACAAATTAATTTACCTTTTACTTATATTCTTCATCATTTTTATATCAGGTTACACATTAATAGAAGCACATAAATAACATTGGGAACAATAACACAAATCAAGTTTCGTTATATTGTTCATAATACTACATTGTATAAATTAGGCAAAACCAGAGCATTACACATATAAGATAAGCCTTCCTTCTTGATTAATTCAGTAAAAGACATTATTCTTTAACTTATCACCTCACTACAATCAATAAACACAAAATCAATACTAGAATTACAACCAACACCATCAATTTTTTAGCTTTTGCAATTGCCATATCTCTTTCCAGTTCAGCTTCTTTGGCTCTCTTTGTTAAGCGCAACAAATAACGTTTCACATGATCAGGTAATGATGGATCATACAATTGGAAATATCCACAAGGATGCTGCCCTAGCACCTGTCAATTGCATATTTTTATTTATTAGTAACTAAACCTTAACTTTTAAATCGAAGATCATTATTTGGGGAACTTACACCAAAACGAGGGCAACCAAAGAAACGTCTTCCGGGATTTGCATTTGTTTGGGACATTTTCAGAATAGCCACTTTATTACAATCACAATAACAGATGGTTATTTAACTGTCAATTGAAACACTACTTCTACTATTTTCGAATTGTAGTGCCATTTCTTGATTTTCATATATTTTGGTGAAAGAAATTGACCAACCCAACAGCTTTTATAAAGTTAAGAAACAGAAGACCGAAACTTTTCTAAAAAAAATGGCATGAAGAATGATGAGTAAGAGGAAGAAAAAATATATAATGAAGAGCTAAAAGATGATAAATAGTAGAGAGGAAGAAGAAGACTGTTGGAAGGGAAGAAAATATTTTTAAATATTTTATTATTTCCAGGTGGCGATCTTCTTTTATATTCACGCGCTCAAATTCGCTTGATACCACGCTAATGGCCACGTCTGCAGGGAGGTGTTTATATATTATGCTATAGGCGAGTTCAAGTGTTTAAATGGTAAATTTGAAAGTTCAGGTGGCAAACTGACAAATCGTGGCAAGTTTAGGTGTCTGCATATGAATTATGCCATGTTGAAACAAAAGGCCTATGCATATGATGTGATATTCTAAACACGTGGTTGAGCGACAATCATGTTTTAAATAACACGTGGCAAAATGTAACAGGGCAGAGTTAATTACACAAATTCGGCCCCCTGAATCTGTACCACACAAGTTTTATTTTCCCACGATCGTTATCTGTTTTCCTAGCCATCAAAATATTTTACCCACAAAATCATACAATTTTACTTTTTAACCATTATTTGTTTACAAACTACGAAAATGCCCTCGCTTTTAAACTAAAAACTCATGGGTATGGGATTATTCATTCAAGTAGACTAAATTATTAGATTAATGAACTTATTGCAAAATATGTTTTTAATGGACGCAAATATATGCTTAAATGAGTTTTTTTTTAATAATCTTTAAATGAGATAGAAATTAGAAATAGGTCTAGACGAATCGAGCCGCTCACGAACTATTTGGAGTTTAATTTGATAAAAGTTTGTTCGACTTTATATAATGAAATTCGTTTAATAAATAAGCCGAACTCAAGTTGTGCAAAACTCGACTATTGAAGACTTGCAAATAAATTCGAATAAGAGCTCGCAAGTTAACTTATAATTTTAATGTATTAATAATTTAATTTTACATATATAACATATAATTTTTTATTCATAATAAATGTAAAAAAATTAAAAATATATTAATAGAATAAAATTATAATTTTATAATAATTTAAAAAAATTTAAAAATATATTAATATAATAAAATTATAATTTTATAATAATTTATTTAGAAATAATATATTTTAAATTTTTTAATAAATAAATTTTAGTTTATAGTTTGTATTTTTGAAAATTTCTTTTAGTTCGTTTAGACTCATTTAATCTTGTGAATAGCTTGCGAACACTAAGTGACATAATGAGTTCGGTTCGAATTTGACTCAATGATAAATGAACTAAGTCTGAAGTCTGAACTAGTTAAAATTCAGCTTGGCTCATCTTGTTGATACCTCTAACTAATTAGAAAGTCCGTAAATCCAATACGATTAAGAAAATAATATTTTGTTTAAAAAAAAAGCTGCACAAATATAAAAATTTACATCTTAGTTTCAAATAATCATATTATAAAGCCACTTAAGTTAATACAAAAAAGTTTCCCCCTAAAAGAAATGCAAGAAAGGTTAATACATACACTATGACAATTCAAAATTAGGTGAAATATTTTAAAAAACCATTCTAAAGAAAGCCCCTAAATCATCATAGCCAAATTATTATTATTATTATTATTATTATTATTATTATTATTATTATTATTATTATTATTATTATTATTATTATTATTATTATTATTATTCAAAACAAAGATATTAATTTTTTAGCATCTACCATTAATACATAATTAGTGTAAACTTTTAAATTATAAATGGTTCAAAATTTTTTTTTTGAGTTGGTTGAAATAGTTTAATTTTCCACCAGAAGAGAAGAGTTAAAAGGACGGATGATCGAAATCTAGTCTTAACATAAAATATTAATATCTTTTGCTATTTAGATTACTTATGGAGGATAAAAATAATCCAAAATTTTTGAGTATGTGCAAAATAAAAATTATACAATTTTTAGTGAAAAATTTGAGTATGTCCAAAATTTTATTATCCAACATGGTTTTTTTTTAATGTTATTTCATGACTATCATGAGATTTTCACCGACAAGATAATTTGTACTTGAATTCAGAATGTTCTTTTCTACCTCAATTTCATGTTTATGACTCAGATTTACATCACATTGTTTTTACAAATTTACCTTGTAAAGAATTGAATTGTTGAAATTTGTAGAACAATTGCAAGTTTACCTTGTAATAGGATTGAATAATTGAAGTTTATAAAACTCAAATCTTGAAGTGTTTATTTTTTCAATAAGAAATGTTTAATTAAATATTTCTTTTCTTTTTATTCCCATAAAAAAATATTTCTTTTCTTTTTATTGCTTTATAAGTTTTCAATTTAAAAAAAATTAAAAATATAAAATAACAAAAATAATTTACGTAATAAGAGAATATTTCAAAAATCATTTTTTTTCAAAAAATCTTAAATTGCAGAATTTGAATCATACTGTTATATTTAAAAAATTAAATTTTATTTAATTTTAAAAACTATTTTTATTGTATAATTAGTTAATATTTAAATTGTTTGAATTTTTTTATAAATAAAAATTAAAAGAAAATCACAAAAATTGCAAAAAATTTTACACACAAAACTATAATTTGGTAGAAAATTTGCAATCCTCAAAATGGCATGAAAGATAATAGTACAATGTAGAGTGTCACAAGTTAACAGTAAAGTACTAAAAAAAAGAAAGGTACTTAAAACAATTGAACTCTACTGTAACAAAATGCAGCAACAACAAAAAGAAAGTAAAAGACAAAAAACACAAAAGACAAATCAAGAAATTTATGGACAGATTTCGATTTCATAGTTGTGATTAGTACAGCAAAAACCCTTTCTTCTTCTTCTTCAAAGAAATTATCTTTCTGTGAATGGGCTAAGAGATTGAGACCTATTTCTCACTCCCTTTTGCCCATTCTCGGTATTCATTTCTCAAACTATTCTCAGTAACCAAACATGGACTTATCCACCAAATTCCACCGCTTATGCCTTCCCTCTTCATTCTTAACTGGTTCACCTCTACCGCGGTCGCGTTTTGAGCTAAATTCGTCTCTACCCATTATCACAAAACCCACTAAGAACAATCCCAATTCACTCAAATTTCCCTCCACAAGACCAACTTCAAGAATCGCTGCCCGCTTATCAACTGCCACTGTAGAAACATCAGTTGCTGACACTGAGACTGATATTGAATCCTTGTTCTCAAGCAATTCTGATGATGATTTCGATAGAAAAGGCACCAAGAGGCAATCGAATACGGGTGCTTCAGGTATTACATCAGGTATTAAGCTTGAAAATATTAGTAAAAGTTATAAAGGTGTCACTGTGTTAAAAGATGTGACTTGGGAAGTTAAAAAAGGTGAGAAAGTAGGATTAGTAGGTGTTAATGGAGCAGGGAAAACTACCCAGTTGAGAATTATTGCAGGACAGGAAGAACCTGATTCTGGGAATGTAATCAAAGCAAAACCCAATATGAAAGTTGCGTTTTTGAGTCAAGAATTTGAGGTGTCTTTGAGTAGGACTGTTAAAGAAGAGTTCTTAAGTGCATTTGAGGAAGAAATGGAGATTGCTGGAAGGTTGGAGAAGGTGCAAAAGGCTTTAGAGAAATCTGTGGAGGATTTGGAGCTTATGGGTAGATTATTGGATGAGTTTGATTTGTTGCAAAGGAGAGCACAAGCTGTGGACTTGGATGAGGTTGATGCAAAGATTAGTAAGTTAATGCCTGAACTTGGATTTGCACCTGAGGATTCTGATAGGTTAGTGGCTTCTTTTAGTGGTGGGTGGCAGATGAGGATGTCACTTGGGAAGATTTTGCTTCAGGTATGATATAATAATATAGTCTTGTTTCTTATATGAGATTGTAGTTTCTGAATTTGAAGGATAATGTTGGTAGTGTTGTCTTTTCAAATTTTGTACGTATTGTTGATTTGGGACTCAGATTATACTATCTCAGTTCTTCAATTAGTATTATTATCATGCCAAATATGTGTGCATTCATTAATGATTAAGTGTCAAATTGGGGATCATACACAGTGATAACTGGAAACGGGGCTACTTCTTGTTGCTACTATCTGTTGTAAGATATAAAATCAGGAAGAAAGGATAAGCTTTTGGTTGATTATTTATATTAATGATATGTATGGCAAGGTTTGGTTACTAATTGTAGATGGTTGATTTACCTGTTTGACTGTTCATATTCAGGACCCGGATTTGTTGCTTTTGGATGAACCCACAAATCACCTTGACCTTGACACAATTGAGTGGCTTGAAGGTTATCTCCAGAAGCAAGAAGTGCCAATGGTCATCATATCTCATGACAGAGCCTTTCTTGATCAACTGTGTACAAAAATTGTGGAGACTGAAATGGGTGTGGCTAGGACATATGAAGGAAATTATTCTCAGTTCCTTGTGTCCAAGGCAGCATGGATTGAAGCTCAATATGCTGCTTGGGAGAAGCAGCAAAAAGAAATTGAGCATACAAAGGACTTAATAAGCAGGTTGGGTGCAGGAGCAAATTCTGGGCGTGCTTCTTCCGCTGAGAAGGTACAGTACAATCTGTAGGACTATTTAGTTTCATTGCCTCCAAGAGTATGAAACACTCTCTTCTCGGATATCATTCAAGCATGCAATTGATGTTCGTTGAGCTACTATATGTATAAATCAATCTATTCATTGGTTTTCTGAATATTTCCTTGTTTGTTGGACTGAATCTGATGGTTTCGCGAAGTTGCTGAAAGGAAGGAATTATGGTGTTAATATCATAATTCATTTACAAAATAGTACATTTTCAACAGGTTTTGCATCATTAATCTTGACATGATGTTCACAGGTCCATTACTAACCTTGAAAAACAAGTCGAAAATTAAACAGAACAAGGGATTTGATTTAATGGTGGCTGTTGGATGTTTTTGTATTTTAAAATATATTTCTGAATGTTATTGAAGATAATTTTGCATATAAAAAATGAGGGGTTCTTGGTTGCTTCTGGCTGAATCTCCAACCCATCCTCCTTCGTATTACATTAGCCTTCTAGTGGATGGGCATAGTATCAATTCTCCCATCTTTCTTATCATCCCCCTAACTAGGTCTTGCAATTATTATTGTCTAGATAAAATCATATAGCAAATGTATGAATGCCGTAAGCCTTTAACCATGTAAAATGAAACTCAATGCTGTGTGTTTTTTCCCAAAACCAAAATTTGGACCTTGTCAGCTATACACATGGCATTTTGTTTATTGGGGAGAATGATTACTCATCTCAATGATTAGGTGTCTGCAATAATTTTCATGCAGCCTAAATTTGTAACTTTTTTTTTTTTTTTTGAAAAAACTGTCATTTGCAGAAATTGGAGAGACTCCAAGAAGAGGAGCAAATGGAGAAGCCGTTTCAACGGAAACAAATGAAGATCAGGTTCCCAGAGCGTGGAAGAAGTGGAAGAGCTGTTGTAACGATTAAAAATTTGGAATTCAGTTATGAGGATCAGGTGAGTTTTATAATTTATTATCGGAGAAACCGTTTTAAAAATCAAATTTTGTGCTTTCTGTTTCTGATGATATTCTACAAATTATTTACAGCTTCAGTGTACTTTTTGCATCAGGTGCTGTTTGATAAAACAAATCTTACAATTCAAAGAGGTGAAAAAATTGCCATTATTGGCCCAAATGGATGTGGAAAAAGCACTTTACTGAAATTGATCATGGGATTAGAGAAGCCAAAAGCAGGTGAAATTGTACTTGGAGAGCATAATGTACTGCCCAACTATTTTGAGCAGAACCAGGTGTGCTATTGTCATCAACTTGATGACTTTTACTTTACTCTTGATACTCTAGTCATTCACTGTTTATTGTCCATTTCAAACACATCAACTGTTATCGTTGACTGAGTTTGATCTACTTCTCTTGAAGGCTGAGGCGCTTGATTTAGATAAAACAGTGCTTCAAACAGTGGAAGAAGTTGCAGAGGACTGGAGAATTGATGATATAAAGGGACTACTTGGCCGTTGTAATTTCAAAGCTGATATGCTTGAAAGAAAGGTTTCTCTTTTGAGCGGTGGTGAGAAGGTGATTAAACTGGCACTCATATCATCTTAATTTCGATGTATCTTTTCAGTTGCTCACTTTTTTAAGTTTTTCTGGTTTGACAAAAATTTGGTTTGCTGTTTTGAATCATTTGTTGAAGCTTTCTCTAAGCTGTCGTTGTTTTCTGTTTGGAGGTTGCAACAATGGACTAGTATAACTTAGATTTTTACAGGCCAAGAGTTGTAAAGCTTAAGGCCTGGTGAATGATGATTATGGAGTCAATGCCTGCTAGAATGATATCTTCAATTCGTATCTAAATAAGTTTTTTTTTTTTTTTTTAGAAACTTCTATTAATCAACTGGAAAGTAGACTGCTTCTATTTTATTTACCATTGTAGCTGCTTCCCATTATATGCTGTTGAATTTCGAGGAGTTTTTCAATAACCTTTTATATGAATTCAGGTTATAATTGCCCTTTTTCTGTTTCTTGTAATCTATACCGTAATTCTTCTGCAGTGGGGTGGCTAAGTATATGCTCTGCATCCTGAATTTTTCAGACCTAGCTTGTTGTTATTGGTTCAATAGGTTTTTACTATGGATTTGTGTCAATGTCTTATGAAGCACAGCTGTCATTTTATTTATTTATATTAACTAAAATTCTGACTTTTCATTCAGGCACGTCTAGCATTTTGCAAATTCATGGTAAAACCTTCAACTTTACTAGTTTTGGATGAACCAACCAATCATCTAGATATACCTTCAAAGGAGATGCTTGAGGTACTCTCTCCTTTTTTTTTTAAATTACATTTGGTATTCAATTATTTTAAATCCGGTGACTAATCTGTGTTTTAATGTTATATTAGGAGGCCATAACAGAATACACAGGCACAGTCATATCAGTTTCTCATGATCGGTACTTCATAAAGCAAATAGTAAATAGAGTAATTGAAGTTACGGATGGAAAGCTACAGGATTATGCCGGTGATTATGATGTAAGCTTGCCCTGTATATCCTATTTATAATTTTTTCATTCTTTTCCCCTCTTACTCTTTGATATATTTAAATGCCTTCATCCGCGTGCTATACCAAAAGGATGTATTTCTGTGAATGGAGTGATTTTCCCTCGAGGAAGAAATAGGAATATTTCACGTAGGTTTCTACTAATGTGTAAGCTGTACAACGAATTCTAAATACGAACAAATCAAACTTTCTATCAAGTTGTAGGGGTATTAAACCTCGCAGGTCACTGAACTTCGATTAAATTTCAAAATGGATACCCAATTTCAATTTGTTTCTTTTAAATCACCTAAAATCAATTTTATTTCACATAGGATACTTGTTGGAATTAAAGGGTATTTTGTTGACATGGCGAACGGAGAAAGAATATTTTCCATCGATTCACCACGTCAACCAACACCTATTTTCCATGTCAAATTACAAAATTTTAGTCAAATAATTTTTTTTATTTATTGTACGTAACACTTAGTAATTCCAGCAGGTATCCTCTGTGAAATAAAATTGATGTTAGGCGATTTAAAAGAAACAAATTGAAATTGGGTATCCGTTTTGAAATTTAATCAAAGTTCAGTGATTTAAAAGAAACAAATTGAAATTGGGTATCCATTTTGAAATTTAATCGAAGTTCAGTGACCTGCGAGGTTTAA
>CATIWO010061583.1:0-10721 GCA_949673435.1 Macaranga tanarius | reverse complement strand
AGTAGGGCCTCCTTCTCCTCTTCCAACTCCTAAACATCAACATATACCAATATTTAACAAACAATCATTCAAAAGCACAAGCACACCCAAAAGTGGCTTTGATTCAAATAGATTCCAACTCATACACACTAAGCTAAAAACTCTCAAATTAATACCAAAGCTAAAGTTATAGGTCTAATTCAAAATCCAACTGAAATTATTTCAATTGAACATGTATAAAAGTACTTATGGAAGTAACAACCTATTTCACTCAAAACAGAGCACTTAGTGAGTACCAAAATGTTTTGCTTCACTAAACCCTTCTAACCACGAATTTTTGAGAAACTAAAAACATGAAACTTGTAAAGGACTCCCTAAGGTTTTCAGAACACTAAGGCTTGTTCAAATAAGAGGTGTATAGCTCTAATTATGGTCAAATTATAGAAGGTGAAAATTTAGCCAAAATAGAGTACGAGATTCAACTACCCAAACTCAAATAAAAACTCAATTAAAATACAAATCACTTACCAAAAGATGTTCTAGCACTAAGGGGGTTGTTAAACATAGCTTTAATTCTCCTTTTACCAGCCCAAAGCAACTCTATATATATATATATATATATTAAACCCTTGCTAATTTGAAAGAAATGAAAATGGTGTAACTTCCTCTAACCTTCACTCACCTATATACATACATACACCCATATACATGCATGCTCACGTAGGGTAGAAGAAGATTAAGCCAAATTTATGATATTTACTTGCCAAATCTCCACTTTAGTCCTTAATGAATAACTCTTCTAACCATTTAACCCTTCAACTTATTTTTGCTACAAACAAACTCTTATAATCTAATCTTTTCTACAATATATTTACCCAAACTAAACTCAAACAATTCATTATCAAATATGTATAAAAGGTATCTCACAAACCACACACGTGTGCTAGAGGAGTGGGTGTTACACTACAAGGCATCAACCACGTTCCATCTCAAATATCTCTAGGTGAAGATGACGATTCGTATCTAGGAATTGGATGAGTAAGCTGGTGAAATGATTTTATCAGGAGAAATTTGATGGAGAAAATCAGTTGGTTATTTTTAAAAGATAAAAGAAACGTAGGCCAAAACTGAAAATATAAAAATCAGTTCTGAAAAAATAAAAAGGGTCAGACCATAAAAGAAAGAAGCCTAGTCAAACAGGCTATTTTTTGAAATTTCCTCTTAATTATAACTATAATTTAAAAATAATACATGAAAACTTTTTAAAAGATAAAAATATCAAAGTTAAAAATATTTAAAAACATATTAAATTTTTTGAATTTAAATGTATTTCATAAAAATGAGTCCAATAATAGAAAAATCACGTACAAAGTACGTATTGTATTTACTAATACTAATTAAATGTAACACCCTTCAAGGTACCACATACACGTGTCCACAATATAATACCAACACATGGCATAAGAAAATTTTTTATATTCGATATGTACATACATATACTTAAAAGTATATTGATGACTTTATTACATGATGTCAAGATGTTATGCCATGTTTTAATGCGGATGAAAGTGTCAATACCAAGCTTGCCTCTGACCGACCTGAGCTTTCTAATTAACAGCCACCTCAACTTAATCTATCTACGTCTTGAAAATCATAATTGCAAAGGAATGAGCTTGCGACTCAATAAGCATTATCAATATAATAATCCATATAACACTTCTTAAGAACTAATTAATAGAAATTGAATAAAATAACTAAAATATGGACTACACCGTTGTTAATCTCCCTATGTAGTCTACAGGATAAAATTCACCATCGAGACACGGCCGTGTTTCAACCCGTGTACCTTACTACCCAAAATTATAAATACATATATGGCCAAGGACATGCCCGTGTCTTCAACCTGATAATGCATTCAAATATATTCTAACCACTCTATAACTATTTAACAATTCAATGGTATCAATAATAAACTAACACACACATATGGGTGTGTACAAATGAACATCATCACACAACTAACTCATTCTCACACATTAAATCAACATTTACTATTTATACATATACACAATGCAACAACACATATTTATTCATACCACATCAAGTGGCTTGTACAATTCAACATATGCGGTATCATTCACAAATCACCATATCACATTCTCATTTCAATATTCTCACAAACAACATATCAATATATCATCCCTGCCATAATATCTGGCATACACCAACCAATATAGTCATATAGCTATAGTTACAAAAGAATCAGTATACAAAGGCATTATATTAATAATTACTTACACTCAACACTTTCCATAGTCCCAATTATACTCTTGTTTATAATTTCACATCCCACATCATTTAATATTGTCAATATGGTATCATTTCATATTTTATATGGTTAATGGTTATAAAGCCAATCAATATCACATTTCTCATAATCGATGGTCACAAAGCCCATCGATATCACATTTCTCATAATCGATGGTCACAAAGCCAATCGAAGGTCATAAAGCCAATCGATATCACATTTCTCATAATCGATGGTCACAAAACCAATCGATATCACATTTCATATTGTCGATGGTCACATTGCCAATCGACATTCTCAACATTTCATATTGTCGACGGTCACACAGCCAATCGACATTCTCGACATTTTACATTATCGACGGTCATACAGCCAATTGATATTCTCAACATTTCACATTATCGACTGTCATACAGCCAATCAATATAATCAATATAGTCGACGGTCACTTAGCCAATAGACATATCCATCACACATTATGTCCACATTTACTCATATTATAGTATCATTATACTCAATGGATCAAACTCAAGTTCATAATACAACCATACATATAACCACAAATCAATATTATCACATATATCAACTTCATTTTAGTATGCCAATTTTAAGCACATGTAACATACCATAATATTATCACATTACTAAACATAACTCAATATTCTTAATTCATCCAACATACTCATCTTTCATTCTTAATCACCCATAGGTAATAACAATTATAATTCATATATTTCATTCGTTATCAATATGGATTTATAACAAGTATTCAATTAACAATATTACCTATCTTTGTATCTTATTCATTATATTAATACTACTTACCTCACGTGCTTTCAACTCCTTCAAAAGTAAAGCTTCTCTTAGTGATTGGTATCTCCTCTATCCTTGTCAATGCCTACACATAACTATACATTAATACACAAAGCAACATGATACTTGTACTTAAATGCAACTAAGTGCAACTCCATGCTTAAAGTTCAATATATCCAAATAATTTACACACAAGTCCAATGACTATGAAAATAATATTAAAACTAGTCATATGAGTCTACTTCCAATTCCAATTAGAATCACTCAATTTGGATATGTATGGAATTTATTATGGATTTTTGATTAAAATCGGGTAAAACAGGGTTGATAGCAAGAGCAAGAAAATGTGAAGCTCTAGTAGACATCTTAACAGCAATTTCAGCTCAAGGTTAAAACACAAAAGTTGTAGAGGACTCTCTGAAGTTTTTAGAGCATCTGATCTTACTCAATTTGGAGCTCTACAACTCTAAATATCACCATATAACCAACACATAAGAAAATTCATAAACCAACCTATATACTACTGCTGGCATGTTTGATGCATGAAATTCATTATGCTCTTAAAAATTTTAGACATATCCTATAATTACCAAATTCATACAGACTCTACATATATGGGTCTAATTTCATTCTCAACTGAAATCACATAATTACCATATGTAGAAAATTAATTATGGATTTTTAAGTCTATTCGGGTAGAACATAGCATTAGCATGAGCAATAAAATGTCTGGCCTTATTCGACCCTCTTAACAATAAATTCAGTTTAAGTACAAACATAAACATTTTAAATGATTCTTTAAAGTTTCCAGGAAATCCAACCATACTCAAATCAGGGCTCTATAGCTCAAGTTATGGTTAGAACAAAAGGACTGAAAACAGAGGAGACAGAATCCAAATTTGCAACATTCAAAACTCAATTCCAAATCAACAAAAATATAAGCATAGCTTACCAATTGATGCTCAAATTGATAAAAGACCTCCAAAAGCTTCTCAATCCTCTTACTAGATGAGTAGAGCAACATCAATTATCCTAAAATCTCTCAAAACCCTCTCTTCTCTACCCTCTCTAAAAATCTCTACAACTCACACATACATACACAAATATTCACAAACACACACACCCAATAAAATACTTCCACCTGCCCTATTAGGTGGTTTATATCACCAAAATATCTTATTGCCTCCTTAATGAAATAGAATTATTACTTAATAACCCATAACTTTCTATTATGACAAATTAGTCCAAATTTTTCTTGTAATTTAGTCCCTCTCTACAACTCATGCACAATCTTAAACTTAAATGAAAGCCACTATCTAATATGCAAAAAATGCAATACATACATCATAAATACGTATGGTAAAAGGGGGGGTGTTATATTTCTCCCCCGCTTAAGAAAATTTCATCCC
This sequence comes from Macaranga tanarius, assembly GCA_949673435.1. Classification (NCBI taxonomy): domain Eukaryota; kingdom Viridiplantae; phylum Streptophyta; class Magnoliopsida; order Malpighiales; family Euphorbiaceae; genus Macaranga; species Macaranga tanarius. Next base: position 6,212 of record CATIWO010061583.1, on the reverse strand, counting down.
CGAAATTAATTACTCACCATCTTTCGAGAACAAATATGGTTATTGTTACTTCATTAGCTCTTCTACTTTCCGTGTTACTTCTTTAGGTGAACAATAACTTTACTTCACCTTTACTATTGGAATCCCTTTATTCCTCAATCGCTTTACCTTTCAATCTAGAATTTTTATCGATTATTCCACATACGTCAATCTTTCAGAAATCTCTATCTCAGGCTTTTGTATTATATGACTAGGATCCGATCTATATCGTTTCACTATAAACACATGGAATACATCATAAATAAATAATAATTTCCTTAGCAAATCCAATTTATATGCCAATGGTCCACCTTCTTTACAATTTCATACTGTCCACATATTGCAGACTAAATTTTTCCTTTCCTTCTAAATCTTAAAATTTCCTATTTAGCCTTCTTAAAGCTATACATACTTTTCCACACTCAAATGAAACCCAAAGAAACTCAGAGACACTCTAAAAATATACTTAACATTATCAATTCAATTTATTCACAATTGTATGGTATTCTATCAATCACGAGTCTCAAACATTTATATTCATCCTTTCATAGTCTCCATAACTCTTTTATACAATAGATCTCATTCACAACGTAAGCTCAAAATATATCTATATCCCCACATTATTTAATATTCGTATAGTCATCCTTTATAATATATTTAGTATTCACAATCAACTCATATATAGAGGATTATATATATAGTCAAATATGTGCAGTTGCACTTCATCTCCTCTAACACCTACATTCATCAATTCCATACTAGACAAGTATAAAGCTAATCAATAACAATTGAGTATATATCACATAAATTTCAAATCTCAATACTATAATTAATATTTGCATTCATCTCAACAATAAAGATAGTATCTCACAATAATTCACATAAATGCAAGAATGTATACATTCACGTTCCCATCTCATTGCTCAATATCCGACCAAAACCATTTTTATAGTATCACCTCACATAAAGCCACATTTGGTATATTTCTCATTTAATTCTTCACTTGTTTCACCTTCTTGTGAAATACAACACATCATATACAACACAACTAAACACAATTGCATCACAATAGGTCATCATATTAACATTCCATCCACAATCACTAATTCATTCTCACGTTTATAACATTCATCATACAAGAATATAATATTCACCATAATTCATGATCCACAATATAATCATTTCACACCAATTCTTGTCAAAAGATAATAATATTATTCACCATATTCCATGGCATATCCAATCATAAATCTCACTATATACATATATAATGATTCATATTACTTATTTAATTATCCAAGTAAGTACACATTTACTATTAAATTCATAACATATAAAAAAACTAAAATATATGCATCATATTAGTAAGTACTTACAAAAATACTTTCCACTTCAACAAGTGAGAGTTCTTCTAGCTGTTTATATCTTCTTTACTCTTTATAGCTCCTACATATGACCATACATTAAATACATATACAACACATCTCACTTTCACTTTAATTCACCTAATTCAATCCATTATCTATAATTCAATTTATAATAAAATCATATACACAAATCTCATAATTCTAATTTCCTATAGGACTAGGCACTATGAGTATATTTTAATACCATTGGTGGTTGTAACTTCTGTAAATACTGATATTCTGTTTCCATACATCAACTCTTTCACATTACTTTCCTTGTTGACCGCCCATAACAAGAATGTGATGTTCATGACATTTTGGTTACCTTGACTCAATTCTTTCTGAGTGAAAACATACTCAAACTTCTATTATTTCCCATAATTAATGTCTTTCAACTCTTTAAATATAATTACTAATAAAGAGCTCTAAATTATAAGTCGAAGAAGTCTCCTCATACAATCATGACTGTCTAAAAATACAGACTATTATTCTTTCTCTTGTATTTGCACATATTATGTCCTTTGTCTTAAAACCTTGACATGAATCACATAACTTCCATAACTTTTCTAACAAACTTTAATCAATTCCCCTCATCACTTCCTTTTTAAGGAAAGTAATTTCCTCACTCTCAATCAAAATGCATATGAATATCTATTCATCATAATTCATCATTCATTTTGTTTCTCATCAACAATGCTATCTACTTGATTTTGACTCATTCTTCTTATCTCTTAATCAATTCACTAATATACAAAAATATGCATCTTATAAAGAGGTTATAAATTGAAATTTATTCAAGCTCATATAAAGCATGCACATGTATTTGTTTAAAATATGACACTGATGACTCATTTGGCTAATGGGTTAAGCTTGGTGTCCTTCCATCCTATCATATGCAACGTATATCAACTATATGTCATTTATGACTTATGCATGATATGCCATGAATGCAACATATTCTCATATCCCGAATGAATCTAATCCCCGCTCTGATATCGCTTAATGTAACATCCTTCAAGGTACCACATACACGTGTCCATAATATAATACCAACACGTGGCATAAAAAAAATTTTCATATTCGATATGTACGTACATTTACTTAAAAGTATACTGGTGACTTTATTACATGATATAAAAATGATATGCCATGTTTTAATGAGGATGAAAGTGTCAATACCAAGCTTCCCTCTGACCCACCTAAGCTTTCTAATTAACAGCCACCTCAACTCAATCTATCTATGTCCTAAAAATCATAATTGCAAAGGAATGAGCTTCTGACTCAATAAGCATTATCAATATAATAATCCATATAACACTTCTTAAGAACTAATTAATAGAAATTGAATAAAATAATTAAAATATGGACTATACGGCCGTGTATCTCCCCGTGTAGTCTATATGATAAAATTCACCATCGAGACACAGCCTGGAACACGGCCGTGTTTCAACCCGTGTACCTTACTGCCCAAAATTCCAAATATATACATGGCCAAAGACATGCCCGTGTCTTCAACCTAATAATGCATTCAAATACATTCTAACCACTCTATAACCATTTAACAATTCAATGATATCAATAATAAACTAACACACACATATGGGTGTGTACAAATGAACATTATCACACAACTAACTCATTCTCACATATTAAATCAACGTTTACTATTTATACATATACATAATGCAACAACATATGTTTATTCATACCACATCAAGTGGCTTGTACAATTTAACATATGCGGTATCATTCACAAATCACCACATCACATTCTCATTTCAATATTCTCACAAACAACATATCAATATATCATCCTTGCCATAATATCTGGCATACACCAACCAACATAGTCATATAGCTATAGTTACAAAAGAATCAGTATCACATTTCTCGTAATTGATGGTCACAAAGCCCATCGATATCACATTTCTCATAATCGATGGTCACATACCCAATTGACATTCTCAACATTTCACATTATCGATGGTCACACAGCCAATCAACATTCTCAACATTTCACATTGTCGACGGTCACACAGCCAATCGACATAATCAACATAGTCGACAGTCACTTAGCCAATCGACATATCCATCACACATCATGTCCATATTTACTCACATTATAGTATCATTATACTCAATTGATCAAACTCAAGTTCATAATACAATCACACATATAACCACAAATCAATATCATCATATATATCAACTTCATTTTAGTATACCAATTTTAAGCACATGTAATATACCATAATATTATCACATTACCAAACATAACTCAATATTCTTAATTCATCTAACATACTCATCTTCTCATTTTCAATCACCTACAGGTGATAACAATTATAATTCATACATTTCATTCGTTATCAATATGGATTTATAACAAATATTCAATTAACAGTATTACCTATCTTTGCATCTTATTCATTATATTAATACTACTTACCTCACATGCTTTCAACTTCTTCAAAAGTAAAGCTTTTCCTAGTGATTGGTATCTTCTCTATCCTTGTCAATGCCTACATATAACCATACATCAATACACAAAGCAACATGACACTTGCACTTAAATGCAACTAGGTGCAACTCTATGCTTAAAGTTCAATGTATCAAAATAATTCACACATAAGTCCAATGACCATGAAAATAATACTGAACCTATTCATATGAGTCTACTTCTAATTTCAATTGGAATCACTCAATTTGGACATGTATGAAATTTATTATGGATTTTTGATTAAAATCGGGCAAAACAGGGCTGACAGCAAGAGTAAGAAAATGTTAAGCCCTGCCAAACCATTTTAACAGCAATTTCAACTCAAGGTTAAAACAAAAAAGTTGTAGGGGACTCTCTGAAGGTTTCATAACATTTAATCTTGCTTAATTTGGAGTTCTAAAACTCTAGATATTACTATATAACCAACACATAAGAAAATTCATAAACCAACCTATATACTACTGCTAGCATGTTTGATGCATGAAATTCAGAATATTCTTAAAAATTATAGACACGTCCTATAATCACCAAATTTATACAAAGTCTACATATATGGGTCTAATTTCATTTTCAACTAAAATCACATAATTAGCATATGTAGAGAATTAATTAGAGATTTTTAAGTCCATTCGGGTATAACAGGGCATCAGCATGAGCAATAAAATGTCTAGCCTTATTTGACCCTCTTAATAGCAAATTCAGTTTAAGTATAAAACAAAAACATTTTAGATGATTCTTTGAAGTTTCCATAGAATCCAACCATGCTCAAATCAGAGCTCTATAGCTCAAGTTATGGTCAGAACAAGAGGACTGAAAATAGAGGAGATAGAATCCGAATTTGCAACATTCAAAACTCAATTCTGAATCAACAAAAATACAAGCATAGCTTACCAATTGATGCTCAAATTGATAAAAGACCTCCTAAAGCTTCTTAATCCTTGCTAGATGAGTAGAGAAACATCAGTTCTTCCAAAATCTCTCAAAACCCTCTCTTCTCTACCCTCTCCAAAAATCTCTACAACTCACACATACATACACACATATTCACAAACACACACACCCAATCAAATACTTCCTCTTGCCCCATTAGGTATCCCCTTCCTTTAATGTATAATTATCACCTAAATAACCATAATAAAAATACAATAATAAATATCTAGATAATTATGGGTTTATATCACCAAAATATCTTATTGCCTCCTTAATGAAATGGAATTATTACCTAATAACCTACAAATTTCTATTATGATAAATTAGTCCAAATTTTCCTTACAATTTAGTCTCTCTCTACAACTCATGTACAATCTTAAATTTAAATAAAAGTCACTATCTAATATGCATAAAATGCAATACATACGTCATAAATACGTATGCTAAAAGGGCAGGTGTTACATTAAATGTCAATTAATTATTAAATTGGTATATGTATAGAGACGTACATCAGGTGTGTAGGCAAAAAATTTCCATATATATATATACCATGTGCATCTAATGTTACTATATTACACAAATTTGAATTTCATATTTATAATCTATGCGAACATTAGCTGCACCTGATCCAAATATATATTGTGAATTCTTCCAAGCTTGTTTACTTGGAGAAAACTTATCTAAACCGGATTCATGTTAAAAAAATTATCATTTACATATGGAATTAATATTAAACAAATGTAGATTTAATATGTATGCAAGGATTATATATATATATATATATATATATATATATATATATATATATAACATAGGGAAAAGTCTTTATATGCAAGCAGCGATGTTACAGTTCATTGCTACTTGCAATGTAAATTAAGACCAAAAAAAAAAAAAAAAAATCAAATCAAATCAAATGCCCCTTTATCATGGGAGCATTTTGGGAATGTGGTAGGCGTACGTGACTCCTATCACTTCCCATAACATAGATTGTACAAATAAGAATATTTCCACTTAATTATGGTACAAAAAAGAATATTTCCACTTAATTATTTTGGAATTAAAGGTATGAATTTTTTTTTTTAATGTTACTGTGTTCACTAGAAAATGTCTCCCAACAACTATTTAACGTTGTTAACTAGGATTCAAACTCAGATTTTAGCTTAAGTGTGAACAACCTCTTACCAGCTGATCCCAACGGTTGTTGGTAATATTTCCACTTAATTATTTAATTACTCCTCTCCTCAATCCTGACAGGAAAGCCACCCTTCATCTTAGCCGTGAGATATGCTACAAATTCCGGCTCAAAACCATCCTCGACCGCAGGCACCACCCTGAACTTGCTTAAAACACCAGCAACA
>CATIWO010061542.1:0-12422 GCA_949673435.1 Macaranga tanarius | reverse complement strand
AAGAGGTTGAGCCAATACTTTCAATTAATTTAGACCTTTGTAGTACTTTTAAGCTTTATTATTATGTAGCAGATGGACTTGTGTTATGATATTATTAAGACTGTTGTAAAAGATTTATGAATATGTATAATGATAATTTTATTTTCTAAGTCCATCTTAATGATTGAGGATTGATATTATGTTTATAGCATTAGTATGTCAGCTCAGCACAGCAGGTTGCGCCCGGCTCGATAGCTAGAGGAGCGGGTGTGACATTTATATAGTGACTGAGAAGGAGGCGGAGAATGCATCGGACATAATTAAGGGTATGGCTTCTATTTGCAATAAGTTAGCCTGTGTATTAATTGATCCAGGTGCAATATTCTCATTTATATCCTCTATGTTTGTTCTATATAATAAGCTAGAATTGTTTGAGAGAGATGAAACTGTTTTGGTTAGTATGCCTATAGGAGTTAGCATGATTTGTTATAAGATCACCAGAAATATTGATGTGAAAATAGGGAAAGATGTCTTAGAATGGGATTTTATGCCCTTACCTCTAAGTGATTTCGATACTATTTTAGGTATGGATGGGTCAAGTTGCTATAAGGCCAATGTTAATTGTTTTGAGAGGAAGGTGATGTTTGAAAAAGAAAATGGTAAAAAAGTGTGTTTTATAGGAGATAATAGAAAAACTCCAACTAAGATAGTTTCAGCTATGACAACTATGAAATATCTTAGAAAGGGATATGATGCATATTTGGCTTTTGTACTGGATAAAAGCAAGGAAGGAAAAAGACTGAAGGAAGTACCTATAGTAAATGAATTTGAGGATTTATTTCTAGAGGAGTTACTAGAATTACCCCCTGTGAGAGAGATTGAGTTCAAGATCGAGTTTAAGATCGAGTTGTTACTGGGTACATCACCCATATCTCAAGCTCTATATAGAATGGCTCCAGCTAAATTGAAGGAATTAAAGGTTCAATTACAAGAGCTTTTAAATAGAGGTTTCATTAAACCAAATTTGTCTCCATGGGGAGCACCGATATTATTTGTTAAAAAGAAAGGTGGGTCTATGAGATTGTGTATAGACTATAGGCAATTAAATAAGGTTACAGTTAGAAATAAGTACCCATTACCAAGGATTGAGGATTTATTTGATCAACTTCAGGGAGCTATAGTATTTTCTAAGATTGATTTGAGGTCCGAGTATGATCAATGGAGGATTAAAAAGTCGGACATTTTTAAATCTGCTTTTAAAATGAGATACAGACATTACGAGTTCTTAGTAATGTCATTTGGGCTTACGAATACACTTGCAGCATTCATGGATATGTTGAATAGAGTTTTCAGACCTTATTTGGATAGGTTTGTAATTATATTCATAGATGATATTTTGGTGTATTCTAAGTCTCCGATGGAGCATGAGGGACATTTGAGGATTGTGTTGACTATTTTGAGAGATAAATAACTTTATGCCAAATTTAGCAAGTGTAAATTTTAGATAGATAAGGTGATTTTCTTGGGTCATATGGCAAGATATTATAGGAGGTTCGTTCGAGATTTCTCAATAACCGTGTCACTTATGACTAAGTTATTAAGAAATAATGTAAGATATAATTAGACTCCTGAATGTCAGCAGAGTTTTAAAATTCTGAAGGAGAAGTTGACTACTGCTCCTGTTTTGACTCTTTATGTAGAAAGTGATAGATTTGTAGTGTATAGTGATGCTTCGAGACAAGGGTTAGGTTGTGTGTTGATGCAGGAAGGCAAAGTTGTTGCTTATGCATCCAGACAGCTGAGACCTCATGAGCAACACTATCCCACTCATGATTTGGAATTGGCAGCAGTGATTTTTACCTTAAAGATATGGAGACATTATCTTTATGAAGAAACGTGCTAAATATTTACGGATCATAAGAGTCTCAAGTCTCATTCAGAAGGATCTTAATTTAAGACAAAGCAGATGGGTAGAGTTGCTGAAGGACTATGATTGCATAATTGAGTACTTCTCGGGTAAAGCTAATGTGGTGGCAGATGCTCTTAGTCGAAAATCGATAGGAAATCTGCATTACATTCATACTATTAGAATGCCCATGATGATTGAACTCATGAAACTGAATGTTGAGCTTGGTGTAGATGCACCTGGTTGTATTTTAACTACTTTGAAGGTGAGACCATTGTTGATGGAGAGAATTGTGCAAGCTCAGAGAGCCGATAATGAAGTGCTGAAATGGATTAAAGATGTAAAAAGTGGGAAAAGTAAAGATTTAAGTTGTGATGAACAAGGAGGGGTAAGGATAGGGAAGAGCATTTATGTACCAAATAATGAGGAATTGAGAAGAAAGATATTGGAAGAAGCGTATTATTTTGCATATGCAATGCATCTGGGAAGCACCAAGATGTACCAGAATTTAAAAAAAAATTATTGGTGGAAGGGAATAAAGAAGGATATAGTTGAATATATTTCCAAATGTTTGACTTGTCAATAAGTCAATGTTGAACATAGACAGCCAGCTGGTTTGTTGCAATCATTGCCAATACCAGAATGGAAATGGGAACACATAACTATAGATTTCGTGGTAGGATTATCAAGAACACAACAAGGAAATTATGCAATATGGGTGATTGTAGATAGATTAACGAAATTTGTTCATTTTCTGCCGATTAAGATAACTTATAGTTTGAATAAGTTGGCAGAGTTGTATATTAAAGAAATAATAAGATTGCATAGAACGCCCGTGTCTATTATGTCAGATTGTGATCCGAGGTTCACTTTAAGATTCTTGCTAAATTTATAAGAGGCACTAGGTACTATATTAAAATTTAGTACTGCTTTTTACCCTCAGACTGATGGACAATCTAAGAGGACCATTCAAGTGTTAGAAGATATGTTGAGAGCTAGTTCTTTAGATTTTGGTGGAAATTGGGATAAACAAGTGCCATTAATGGAGTTTGCATATAATAATAGTTATCAAAGCAGTTTGGATATGGAACCATTTGAGACTTTGTATGGTAGGAGATGTAGAACTCCTATTTGTTGGGATGAAGTAGGAGAGAGGAAGTTGCTAGGTTCTGAATTGGTTCAAATCACTACGGATAATCTTTAGATAGCTAGAACTAATCTCAAGACAGCTTAGGATAGGCAGAAGAGTTATGTTGATCTTAAAAGAACTGACATTGAGTTTAAAGTGGGTGACAAAGTATTCTTAAAAATATCTCCATAAAAAAGGGTGATAAAGTTTGGTAAACGAGGAAAGTTGAGTCCCAGGTTCATAGAACCATATGAGATTATTAAATGAATTGGGCCAGTGGCTTATCGGTTGGCCTTACCCCAACTCTTGAGGGAGTACATAATGTTTTTCACATATCTATGTTAAGGACATATAGAAGCGACCCTATTCATATTTTGAAAGAGCAACCTGTGGAATTAAGAGAGAATTTAAGTTATGAAGAAGTACCTATAACAATTTGGCTAGAGAACAGAAGGTGTTGAGGAACAAAGTTATTCCTTTAGTTAAAGTGTTATGAAAAAATCACTCTCAAGAAAAAGCTACATAGGAGCGAGAAGAGGACATGAGACATAGATACCCATGGATTTTGTAATTAAATTATGCTTGTACAAATTTTCAGAATAAAATTTCTTATAGGAAGTAAGAATTGTAACATCCGTGTCCTTAAATCGGATTAATTTAAATTAATGATAATTAAGGATTATTTAATTATATTAAAGTAGTGTTAATTGGAGTTAATTATTACTATTTAGGTAAATAGTTAAGAAATTAATTATCTTATAGTAAATTAATGTTAACTGGAGTTGATTAATATTCCTTTGTTAAAAAATATAATAAAGTATAATTGAAAAATAAAAATTGAGGAATTATACTAAATGGAAGTTTGGAAGGATGCAATTGAAAGAGAAGTTAGGATTTAATTGAAATACATAAAAGCAAATGGAGTTAGAAAGAAAGAAAAGAACGAAAAGGGAATAAAGTAAAGAATTAGAAGAGAAGTTGTTGGTTGCTACAGGAAAAAGTATGGTGAGGAAGAAGATAAGGAAGGAAGAAGAAGCTGATGAAGGCAGAAGAAAGAAAGAGAAGAAGAAAAAGAAGAAAACAGAGGGAGAAGGAAGATCTGAAGAGGAATCCAAATTCAGAAAAAGCAAATTAAGGATTTAGCAGGAGAAATTAGTGAGTGGATATTTTAATCAAAGTTCTATAAGTATTTTTATGGTTGAATATTATAAATTGAAGTTTTAAGTATTTTGTGAATTTTAAATGTAGATCTAAACTTAACTGTGAAGTTTTTGGGATCTATATGAGTTTAACTTTAGCTTATAGTTATTATATGAACTGCTGGTGTGATTATTTTCATGAAAATCTTAAGTTTTGGTTTTAGGTTACTGCTGTTCGTGTGCTAGAGGCCTAATAGGCTGCACCACTTCATAGAGGTGACACCTAATTACCTCAGAGGTGACACCTCTGAGGAAGGAAGGCGACGCCTCCTTGACTCCAGCAGAGATGACGCCTCTATTAGTGGTGGCACCTTTGTGCCAATTTGTCGGTGCCTCTGCACTAGGAGGGTAATGCCCATGTGTAGAAGAGGTAACTCTATAGCTTGATTTGTACTCTATGTGGTCTATTTTTGTACAAATTGAAGGGTATACTTGAACTGAACCTTAGAACAACATATTAGACCAATTGAGATGCTAGAAAATGATGAGTATTCTTCAATATTGTTCTTGTTACAAATATTAAACTAAATAATTTTTAGGGCATATGAATACCGTATATTTCTGAGTCTTAGATAAAGAGACTAAATTAGCATTGTGAATAAATTAACGGTAAAATTATAGTGAATGATTGATAAAGAATACTAAATAATAGAACTATGCCTTTACAATGTATGTGAATAATATACAAGCTTTACGTTGATAAAATTATAAATTATTAAGGAATGGAAATACATAAGTATATGTATAAATTTATGGGATTGATTTGGGAAAGATGAGTTGACCACTCAATTTTTAACTATCTTTGGGATAGCGTATGGATTCAGAGGTGCTTTTGGGGTGAATCCTTATGGTTAAAATATATGCATATGAAACTATTATGAAAGATTCTATGATTTGGCTAGTGTGAGCCAAGAAAATAAGAGTTGAGATGTTATGAGAGATTTATTTATATAATACTGTTTATTCTGGGAAATATTGGGGGAAATAAATCTATTATGAGATAATTATAAGAAATTATCTATGTTTGAGAAAGATATGAACGATAATAATGCTAATTATTCAAATAAATGGAATTTTCAACTCTATGAGTAATTGAATGAGAAATTATCAAATACATCAAATCATGAAAGTATGATATGATAACTAATTCAATTTATACGAATCCCCATATTATTTGTAACGTGAGAAATAAAGATCTCAAGAGTATTAAAAATTTTAAATGCAGGAACTGAGACCTCAAATGTGTTGATTTAATTATAGTTGAAATCCACCGAGTCAAGAATTTAATGAATGAGTCATTGCATTGAATCTCAATTTTTGAGAAAGATATTTAAATCTTTATTTCACTTTTAATTTCATTATTTGCGAAAGTTATTTTTAATTGTTCTCATGTAAGGGGATTCTGTTACCAATTAATTTGGTGGAAATGAGTTATTATTCTTTAAAATGTTATTAAATGAATAGGGCATTTAACGTGTATTAAACAACTTTCAAAATATTATTGTATTTCGGATAAAGCACATTTTGGATAGATGTTTTCCATTTAAAGATTTACTAGCTGCTCATTGGGTAATTTCCCTTAAGAATTACTCATCACTGTTTTTAAAATATTTTTCACGAGTTAGTTAGAGTCTAGCATTGCAGTATGACAGTCCAGTGGGCCACTATATTATATGAGGTCACAGCTGTAGAGACTTTGGTGAGATACATAGTATGCCATGACGCAGATGCTGGGTTAGTCTTTAAGGTCACGATCCTACCTATTGGAGTTGATGCATGTATATCATATGTGCAAGAGGAGCATCTAGACAGTATTTGTACCATTTTCAGAGTCTACTATGCTACCTCGCTGGATGTCTAGGTCACCTTCACTTGGGTGTGATGCAGTTTTTCTGATGCATATTTTTGGCTTTTTGCTTATAGTCATTTCTACACCCTCCAGTGCTTGTTATTAGATTTTATTTTTGAGCCATGGGGCTAGATTTATTAGTTGAGGATTTTAACTTGGACGTGTTGCTGCTATTACCATCACTACCACCATCTATCGGACAGAGATTCGAGACTCTTGAGAGATAAATGCTAGGGAAATTGATTATATACTATTGTATTAATTGTTTAAGCATCTAGTACTCTCCCTTGTATTTGATGATGTATATATGAACATGCTTTAATGGATGGTTAGCACTTTAGTAATTGATATTATATATATTATTTGGTGTGTTTGCTAAGTAATTATCTTGCCATTTAGAATTGTCGAATTTTAGATAATTAATAGAATTGATGTTGAATGGTATGGAGAATGTGAGAGTTGTAATTATATAGTAATATTATCTAGTTACTCAATTTATGGTGATTTCATTAGCAAGGGTATTAAATAACTGACGGTTCAAATTTGTACAGGTTTTCCTTATTATATTAAGTAAATATATTATAATCTTAAGAGCTCGTTATATGTATGAAGATCTCTTGATCTGTATTGAGAGTGCATAAGTAAGAGTTAATTTAATTATCAGGTACAAAAAGGAAAGGATTAAGGCTATATAGTTGTGTGTTAGTAATTAATGGAAGGATAAGGTGTTACAGTACATGGCTGGACACTTCGAGATCAGCAATCTACATGATACCACAATATAGACCACTAGTAGTTTTTTCTTTAAAGAAGAAAATGAAAGATGAGATACTTAAAGAAGATAGTACTACAATTTATTGTCAAATATGTAGTACTACAATTTATTGTCAAATATGTCATTTAAAAATAAACGATGCCTAGACTACCGTGATTTTCAATAGTAAGTTGTTCTATATGCACACTGGATTGTGTCCATATCCTGATGAATCATCTAGAGTTGTTATATTTACATTGGAAAAAATTTTAGCTGTATTATGCATAGTACATATGAAATCACGCATTAAATACCAAACTCATCCAAATCTTAAACAAAATCTACCCAAGTTCAAAGAATATATATATATATGGTATCTCCTATACTATTTTAAAAATACAATAATTCCAGACATGATTACCTAATACACAGTTTGAGTACAATACACTTAGAATGTCTACAGAATCAATACCCTAAAATGATAATACATCAGCCAATGAAATGAAATGTTTCTGCTATCAAGTAATTGAAAATATGTCTGTGCCATTGCCTAGAAATATGTTACACAATATAGGTTAAAACCCAAATGAAAACTCCATTTCCTCTCAAATATTAAGGTAAAAATGCTAATCAACTTGTATTAATTATAACATTCTCCACAACAAAGCCACATGTTAAATCATCTTAGAAGATAAAGGAGACAAAAACCTAAACATGTCTAGGAAGGTCCCTCCCATAAGATCCTACACCATTATCTCTTGCAAGCCTTGAATAGGAGCATGAAGCACATTACAACCAATAGCACAATCATATGCCTTAACTACTACAGGCTGATTAATATGAAGATAAATTTCCAAGATCATGCAACCAAAATTCCATAAATTTTGCACATGAAGATATCAGCAACTTCATTGTATCTAACCAAATTTGTCTGCAAACATTATAGGGACTAAAATCGCAGTGTTAGTTGTGTGGAAAAATAACAATATACATATAGTAGTCTATAATGGAAAAAATAAACTTTCATTTTTTTACCAATTAGTGTTGAGTTACCTATATTGATTAAAAGCTTTAGTATTGAGTTACCTGTGTTGATTACAAGCTTTCTTCAAGCTTTTCTTCTCCAAAATCAATTTTCTCTAGGTCTTATACAGAGGTGGTTGGAGTCCTGAATGATCACAAGGTTTCATTCTCTTATTCTTCAAAAGCTCACCATCTGCATCTTCCCCTTCAAGACCAGTAATCTACATGTATAGCACAACATGCATGCTTATTCAAAAGAATAAAAAGATAGTGAAAGATATTTTTTAACTCATTTAGTTACCCGGGTCAAATTCATTTCTGCCATCTATCTCCATATAAGGAATGTGAGCTATTTTGAACCACTCTTAACCTTTATCCTTCTAGCATATTTATTTCAATAGAGGAAAGCCACTAATTTCCAGTTGTAAAAGTGAGAGTGGTAGACCACTCCTTGGAAAGGAGGAGATGACAATGCAATCCTGGAGGCACAGTTGTTTGAGGGAGGTGAGATTTTGGAAGCCATTGGTAGAGAAGTGCTTTAGACTTGAGAAATCTCCAATTTTTAGTTGAATAAGAGACGAAGGTAGCACCATTCCTATTTCATCATTTGGGAAGCATACCTGGTCTGCGTATCTACCTACAATCTCGAGGCACGCAAGAGTGGTGAGTCTATGCAATTTTTATTCGAACAGTGGCTTACAGTTCATGACATTATCTATGCCAAGTGTTATTAAGTTGGTTGGGAAGCCTTGAAATGATAATATTCCTGAAGCCATTGTCAATTATTAAAGATATGTGATTTTATGGATGTTATTAGGAAGGGCCTTCGGCTTTTCACAATTTGACACGTCCAGTTTTTTTCAAAGAGTCAGTGGGCAAACCTCCTAGTGGGAAGGAAACAAGATTATGGCATTCATATATATAAATCTCTTAGAGACTGGTGAGCTTGTGCAGGTCTCTAGGTAAGCATCTAAGCTTATTACAGAATCTAATGTTAAAAAATTGAAGGGAAGAGGTGCTATTTAAACTCTCAGCTATTGACTCCAACTTTGAACATTTTAAAATTGTTAGGTGTTTAAGACTGGGTGGTAACTGGGCTCGGGATGATAAAGATGTAAGGGATGAACAATCTTCTATATCTAATCATTTTAGAGATGAAGAGAGCTGCCCGCTTCTAATTGAAATTAGAGAATAAAACCATCCAATTTTCAATTCTTCAAGATTAATCCCTCCTTGTTCTTCCTCACCCAGCTCTTATTCTCTAAATTCTTACAATTTATTATCATAAGGCATTTTAAAGATAAAGAGAGTTGGCCTCTTTTAATTGAAATCAGAGAATGACATGTTGAAATCTCTAACTCTTCAAGATAAACTACTTTAGGTAAAGAAGCCAGAGCATTACAATCTGTGATTTGAATCACTCTCAGCTTAGAAGGGAAGGAAACATCTTGGAAGGAAACTAGATTTGGACTCTCTGTAATGCTTAGCTCTTCAAGGGTGTTGAAGATATGATCCCAATGTGGACAGAAGATGCTAATTTCATAATTAATTAACTTCAACTCTTTAACTTGTGTCATCATGCTCTCTTTCTTTTCCTTTATATCACATATTTTTAAAGTAGTAAATACATCTCCATAAATTATCAAACTTTTGGACTTTTTTAACTATTCTATGAGACCCTCTGTCTTACATGTGAACTCCCTGATATTTTCAAATTGCACAGAGTTTGGAGAGCTAAATTCCACCATATTTTTGAAGTCCACCTCTTTACATCCTATGATTTCGAACTTTGATACCATCAGCAGACTTGGAAGAGAAACCACCAATCCCTGACAATCCTTAATGAAAAGCTTTTTTAGATTGGAAAGTCTAAAGGAATAGAGTCTAAAGGATGAAATTGAAAAGAAAGAAAGGATTAAAGTGTAACAAAAGGAAGTGAATGGATTAGAAAGGAAAGAAAAAAAAGAAGGAGGATCAAAGAGGAAAAGAAGAAGGAGAGTTATTGGTTGCTACAGGAAGAGGTATAGTGAGGGAGAGATAAGGAAGAAGAGGAAGAAGAAAATGGCAAAAGTAAGAGAAATTGAAGAGAAAGAAGAGAAAGTGGTCTGGAATAAGAGAATTTAAAAATCAGAAGGAAGAATTTTGAATTTCAGCTAGAGAAAGCGGTGAGTGGTGATTTCTATTGAAGTTTATATGTTTTTAGTTCCGAAGCTTTTGATTTTTAATTATGGGTATTTTGAAGCCTTAAATCATAGATCTAGACTTGATCTTGATATTTTTGGGTTGTTTATGAGTTTATCTTTAGTTTACAAGTATTATATGAACTTCTGGCATGATCAATTTTTTGAAAAATTTGAGATTTTTATCAAAAATCTACTGCTGCTGTTGACCCAGATGGCACGAGGATGGCGCCTCTACATTGAGGCAGTGCCTCTACGTCTGGTAGGTGGTGCCTCTGTGACATAGGCGGCACCTCCGCATTATTGGCTAGCGCCTTTACTGCGAGAAGACGGGACGCCTCTGGAGGGAAGTCGGCGCCTATTCGACGTATGGTCGGTGCCTTTACATGCGTGGTCAGTGCTCCTACGCAGAGCTTGTGCCTTTGTAACCTGATACACGTCTGATTTTGACTGTTTATGATTCAATTGAAACACAATAATGAACCAAACCATAGAATAATATTTCCAGAACATTGAAATGTTAGAAAACGAGTTAAATATTAAAGATTTGATAATTTTTAGTAATTGTTGATAAGTTTGTATTAAATGATTAAAAGAATACCTGAATACAATGTGTTGTGAAGTCTCAAACAAAGAGACTAAATTGTTATGAATAAATGATAAAGAACATCCAAACTGGTAAAGTATGCCTTTTCAAAGAACTTGATTAATGCATAAGCTTACAGTAATTAATGTATAAATAATTAAGAATGAGAATATATATATATATAAGTGTATATATGTATATGTATATAAGATGAGTTGGGAAAGAGGAGCTGGCCACTCGATTGATAACTATCTTTGGGACAGTGCAGGGATTCAGAGGTACCTTTGGGGCGAATCCTTATAGTTTATATGTATGTATACGATAATATTGATAAAAATGAAAATGCGAATTGGCTAGTATAAGCCATGAGAAAAAAAAGAATGTGATTTGGCTAGTGTAAGCCATGAAAAAAAAGTTGCGATGATGTGAGAGAGCTATTATATATTGCTGTTTTCTTCGGGGAAGGGTTGAGAATTTATCTATTATAAGATAAAGATATGAATTATCAATTGTGAATGATGTGAATAACAATAATGCTGAGCAATGAAAATGATTGAACCTCTTAACTCTAATTGCAATTGATATGAGAAAGTTTATAATAAACCAAAGCATGAATCTGATTGTGATAATCAATGATTTATAAGATTTTATTTACATTAGCCATATTGTGGAATAAAGCCTGTTAGCCTTTGAGTTGTGAACTCTTGGGAGATTTTATGGATTTTTGGATTTTAATAAAAGTGAGCATTTGGACCCCAAATTGTTTGGATTTGTTATTGATAAATCTTTTAATAAGACAAGGATTTATTTATGATGATTTAAAATGTCTTGAGCTTTATTTTTGAAAAAAGAATTTTATATTCTTGATTATATCTGAAACTATATTATTATCAAAAGTATTTGATTATTTCTCACGAAATGGGAATCTTTTGCCAAACGCTTTTGTGAAAGGAAGGTTTATTATAAAAAGGTTCATTTTGATGAGGCTGTATACTTGTGAATATTTATCAGTTTTTAAAATGACTACTGCATTTGGGATTTATTATGTTTGAGATGCATGCTTTTATTTTTAAAGATATACTAGCTACTCACTAGGTAATTTCTTTCGGAATTACTCACCACTATTTTTAAAATATTTTTCATAGCTTAGTTAGCATCTAGCATATCAGTATGGCTGTGCAGTGGGCTACCATTGTCACACCCGCTCCTCTAGCTATCAAGCCGGGCGCGACCTGCTATGCTGAGTTGACATACTAATGCTATAAACATAATATCAATCCTCAATCATCAAGATGGACTTAGAAATAAAATTATAATTATACATATTCATAAATCTTTTACAACAGTCTTAATAATATCATAACACAAGTCCATCTGCTACATAATAATAAAGCTTAAAAGTACTACAAATGTCTAAAATAATTGAAAGTATTGGCTCAACCTCTTCTAGACATGGATGGGCACCAAAAAGATCTACTAGCTACAACGAATGCTAGTCTGCTCGATCTGAAAATATTTTAAAAACAAGAGAGGGTGAGTACAGAAATACTCAGTGAGTGGACTAACTTTAAATACAAATGCTATTCCATACACTTATTAATATGTAAACAACGATTGTGCTAGCACATGGGCGGCAATGATGACCTAGTGTCCCATGTGCACATATACTCATATTATAATTCTGGTCATACGCATGCGTAGAGCTGGCCCCCAAGGCCTAACCACCCAATTGTACGCCCCCAAGGCTATATGTACAACCAAGCGCTGTCCCCAAGACAGTTCTTAAATAAACACCAGCCATCTTGGTGCAATCAAAT
>CATIWO010061534.1:0-11141 GCA_949673435.1 Macaranga tanarius | reverse complement strand
TATGGATATAGATCCTTTTGGATATATATATATAAATATAAAATAAAGATAATGATAAAACCAAAAAGAGTTTTGGTACTTGTGAAAGACTAAACCCTAGAAGATATATATATATATATATATATATATATATATATATATATATGGATATAGATCCTTTTGGATATATATATATAAATATAAAATAAAGATAATGATAAAACCAAAACGAGTTTTGGTACTTGTGAAAGACTAAACCCTAGAAGATATATATGGATATATCATGTAGGAGTTTAGTTGTAGAGAGTTCTCTGCACATCTATTATTCTTAAAAACTATGTTCTTTTGAGAAAGAAATATATAGAGAGAAAATTGAGAGGAAAGGTGCTAGCATAACAACTTCATTTTTAGGTGTTCTATTCGTGTGGATACCGGTAGAGGACGTTGCTCTTTGGCTATGCCTGTATTCCGATAGAAGACAATAAAAGGCTTGAGGTAGGGTGTCACCATAGTGAACCTCCTCTCTTCCTTCCTATAATCTTGCCGTTGAACTCGTCTTGGTAAGATTGTACACTCGATTAAATGGATTTGATCTGAACTACTTGGATCTTGGTGGGGGTTTT
This sequence comes from Macaranga tanarius, assembly GCA_949673435.1. NCBI lineage: Eukaryota > Viridiplantae > Streptophyta > Magnoliopsida > Malpighiales > Euphorbiaceae > Macaranga > Macaranga tanarius. Next base: position 10,539 of record CATIWO010061534.1, on the reverse strand, counting down.
TAGGGTCAAAATTTTTATTTTCCGCTGCGTGATTGTAACTCGAAACCCAACAATTTCAGTAATTGAAGAAATTAGCTTTATATGTAAAAAGTACTTGAGAGCAAATCTGGACCGTTCATTTCACAAATCTGATGATTTTCAAGCTCTGTACTTTATTTCCATTTTTGGCTAAAAAGATAAAGAAATATTTTCTGCAGACAAGCTAATTCTGTACATCAGTAGAACAAATAGCTCTGTGACACCTGTCTCACTGTCTCTTGTCTTTTCTGTAGACAAAGCAGCACAACATACACTTCTGCATTGCACTCACTCTTACACAATCCATGCATAACATTTTTGGCAGAAGAGCACGATTTGTCTTTTAGTTATTTTATCAAAAGAATTTTGTGATTGGTTAAAATAGTATCTCTTTCCAGCTCAGCCCCTAGTATAAATAGGTCATTATGTTTTCATTAAAGGGTAGAGAGCATTACATTGAAATATCGAAGCATTGCACTTCAAACATTGTTTATTTGCTCTCTCAAGTGCTTATAGGTTTCATTTGTATTTTCTTGAGTAAAAATTGAGAGAAAAACATTGAAAATCTTTTGTAATCAAGTGAGGAAGGTCTTCAAGCACCTATTGATAAGCTTGCGGTGTAAGTTTCCTGGTTGATCTATAAAACTAGTGGTGAGAAGTAGTTTTCTGGTTCTGTTTGAAAACTAGAGGGTTGCAGTTTTTCTGGAGCTGTTTGAAAACTAGATAGGAAGCAGTTTCTGAATCTGTTTGAAAATCAGTTTGTGGGGTAGTTCTAGCAATAGAGTAGTTGTGGATAGGACTGTACTCCAAGGCTTGTCTCTTGCCCATTAAAAGAGATCGATATTGAGAGAAAATCTTGAGGAGTGCCTCAAGGAGTGGAAGTAGGCAGGTAGCCGAACCATGATAAAATTATTGTGTCTGATTTCTCATCTCTTTGCTCTTTATCTTTGGTTTCATGCATGCTCATAATTATTTATGGTTCTGATTTTTACTGTCGATTTATTTTCAACTGAGTTCTTGCTTGAAAATTAGCTCCTATGCTTGCACTATTTTCCTTCATGCCTTTGTTTTGATTCCTTATTCAAAAATCCAAAAATATTAGTTTTATTCAGTTAGTTGATATGTTCTGCATTTTCAAATATTTAGCTCTAATGTCTTGCTTCTTTAAATTTGAGTTTTTCATTCTGATCTGATAGCTCTGATAAATAGTTTTTCAAAATTTTTGTTATGCTAGTTTTTGTCAAAATTAGTTTTTAAGATTTTATACCATTCTTCGAAAAGAGCTCAATTCACCTCCCCTATTGAGCAGCCTATCGGACCCAACACTTGGTATTATAGTAGGTTTTTGAAATTGTTTCTAAGGCTAACACCTTTGAGAGATTCAAAATGGCTACTAGTAGTTCTAATGCTGTCCATAGTGCATCAGGATTACCTGAGGGAAATTCTATCACTCGTCCTCCTCTTTTTAATAGCACAAACTATGCTTATTGGAAAAACAGAATGAGAAATTTTGTGCAGGCTGCTGATATTGATTGCTGGAGAGTTATTATTACTGGACTGATAGTTCCAACCAAAACTCAAGATGATGGAAAGAAAATCACTATCTCAAAAGCTGATTACTCTGATGATGACTGGAAAAAGATCCAACTGAATGCAAAGGCACTCAACATGCTTTATTGTGCATTGGATGTGAACGAGTACAACAGAATCTCAACTTATAGATCAGCAAAGCAAGTATGGGACAAGCTGGAAGTCACCTATGAAGGGACAAATCAGGTTAAGGAGTCAAAGATCAACTTGCTGTAGAGAGAGTATGAGCTGTTTTTGATGAAACCAGACGAGACTATTTCTTCAATGAATTCAAGATTCTCTGAAATGGTAAACTCACTAAAAAATCTTTAAAAAAAAACTCACTAAAGAAGAAATGGTGAAGAAAATCCTAAGATCTCTACCAGAAAGATGGGAGACTAAAGTTACGGTTCTTTGTGAAGCTAAAATCTAAAGGAATATTCATATGATGAGTTTGTCGGTTCGCTACTGACGCATGAAATGATTATGAGAAGCAAAGAAAAAGAAAAGGAGACAACTAGTGACAAAAAAAAAAGTGATCTAGCCCTCAAAATCAACTCAAGCAGTGAAAGCTCAGCTAGTTCAAAAGACGAAGATGATATTGCGTTGTTCATAAGAAGATTCAAAAGAATGTATCAGAAAGGTGGAAAGAGCTACATGAACAACTTCAAAAAGATGTTCAGCCCTAAAGCTAATCCTCTATAGAAAAAGGAAAAGCAAGAAGTGATATGTTTTGAATGCAACAAGGCTGGACACTATAAGACTGATTGCCCGAAGCTGAAAAAGAACTCCAACAAAAGTAAAGCCAAAAAAGCTATGGTTGCTACGTGAAGTGACAGTGAAAGCTCAGGCTCAAGAGAAGAAGAGAAGTCAAATAAAGTTGTAAACCTCTGTCTGATGGCTTTTGAAATTGAAGAAATAAGTCAACTGAAATGAAGGAATCATGATCTGAAATTAATTCCTTAGAAGTACTCATATAAAAGGTACAATCTTCTAACTTTGTTTCTGATGATGATTTAGGTAATGCATTTGATGAGCTGTACATTGAATTTAAGAAACTTTCCAAGAAACACAAAAAGCTTAAGAAGGAACTCAAATATGTTAAGTCAGAAAATAAAAAACTTATTAACGTTAAAGTTGAAACTATTTTCTCTGGAACTTCATAAGCTGAATTTGATGATTTGAAAGAAAAAGAGAAACATGCACGAGATTTGTTTACACATTCATCTGAATGTTTAAATACTACTGCTAGTGAAATTAGATTTTTGAAAAATGAGCTTGGTATAATCACTGAAAGAAATACATTTATGGTAAGAACTAATAATGATTTGGAAAAGAAAATTGAGGGCTTGACCAATGATCTTCAAAGATTCACAAAGGGAAGGCAAAATCTTGATATTTTATTGGGAAACCAACGGTTTTCAAATGAAAAATCTGGATTAGGCTTTACTAGATTTGTGAAAAATAGAAAATATAACTCTTACTTTGTTAAAGAGGTTTCTTCAAGTCACACATATCTCACATACTTTTATTATAATCATAAAGGATATGTATCAAGATTCTGTTCATATAAGAAAAGCTTTTCTAAAGCTAAATTTATTTGGGTACTAAAAGGTACTAAGCTATTTTCTGAGACTAACCCATCACAATGCTTAGTGAAGCTAATTTGCTAAAGTATTTTGGGCTGAAGCCATAAATACAGCTTGCTACATCTTAAATAGAGCTTTGGTAAGATCCTCCTTGAAAAAGACACCCTATAAGCTATGAAAAGGTAAAAAACCTAACATAAGCTATTTTAAGGTGTTTGGTTTTAAATGCTTTATTCACAACAACAAGAAAGATTAGCTAGCCAAATTTGATACAAAATCAGATGAGGGAATTTTTCTAGACTATTCTGATCATAGTAGAGCTTTCAGAGTTTTTAACAAAAGAACTCTTGTTGTTGAAGAATCTATTCATGTTGTCTTCAAGGAAACTAACCAAACTCTACTAAAAAGAGATGTTTTAGATAATTTTCTTATAGGTACTGAAAATTCCACACCTGAACCAGTTGAAAAGATTAATGAACAAGCCAAAGAGAAAGAATCTGCTCCAAAAAAGAATGCTGAAGCTAATCTGGAAGGTCAGTCAGACTTGATAGGAAAAAGGTTGCCAGAGAATAAAAATCAGCATAAAGAAGAAAACCAAACTGAAGAAAGACAGAATGATCAACAACTTTTGCATCATGATCTACCCAAAGAATGGAAATATCATAAATACTACTCCAAGGAGAATATGTTGACCAGTCCATCCGACAAAGTGTCTACAAAAAGCAGCATCAGAAAGATAATAGGTAACGTAGCCTTTGTATCAAAGATAGAGCCAAAGAGCATAGAGGAAGCACAAGAAGATGAAAATTGGATCATGGCCATACAAGAAGAGCTAAATCAGTTTGAAAGAAATAGTGTCTAGAAATTAGTTCCAAAGCTTAAAGATCACACTATCATTGGAACTAAGTGGGTCTTCAGAAATAAGCTTGATGAGCATGGGAATGTTATTCGAAACAAAGCTAGACTAGTTGCCAAAGGTTACAACCAAGAAGAGGGAATTGATTTTGATGAGACTTTTGCACCTGTGGATACACTTGAAGCAATTCGAATACTGTACACATTTGCTTGCTATAGAAATTTCAAACTATTTCAAATGGATGTTAAAAGTGCCTTTTTGAATGGGTATCTCAACGAAGAAGTTTATGTAGATTTTCCCCTGGATTTGAGATACATGATAAGCCTAACCATGTGTACAAACTAACAAAAGTTTTGTATGGTCTGAAACAAGCTCCTAGAGCTTGGTATGAAAGATTAACCAAGTTTTTGCTAGAAAATAGGTTTACAAGAGGCAAAGTAGACAAGACTCTTTTCATAAGAAATCAGACTGAACATATTCTGATTGTCCAGATTTATGTGAATGATATTATTTTTGGTGCAACCAAAGAAAACTTATGCAAGGAGTTCTCAGATTTGATGAAGAATGAATTCAAGATGAGCATGATAGGGGAACTAAATTTCTTTTTGGGGTTATAAATCAGACAGTGTAAGGATGGTATCTTCTTAAATTAGTCCACGTATGTGAAAGAAATGCTAAAGGAATTCAAGTTATCGGAGGCTAAAATCAGCAGGACACCAATGAGCACCACAATAAAATTAGACAAAGATGAAAAAGGTAAACAGGTAGATAGTAAGATGTATAGAGATATGATCAGATCATTACTTATATTACTACTAGTCGACCTGATATTCATTTTAGAGTCTGTTTATATACGCATTTTCAAGCTAATCCTAAGGAATCTCATCTGATAGCTGTTAAAAGGATTTTTAGGTATCTTATAGGAACTCAAGGTCTTGGTCTATAGTACCCTAAAGATACATCCTTTGATCTTGTGGGATATAGTGATGCTGATTTTGTAGAAAGTAGAATGGATAGGAAAAGCACGTTTGGAATTTGTCAGTTTCTTAGTAGCAGATTAGTTTCATTGTTTAGCAAGAAACAAACTTCGGTAGCCTTATCAACTGCTGAAGCTGAATATATTACTGCTAGAAGCTATATTGCACAAATTCTTTAGATAAAGTAAGAACTAAAAGATTATAGAATTAGATACTCTTAAATTCCTATCTATTGTGATTATACAAGTGCAATCAATTTATCCAAGAATCATGTCATGCATTCTAGAATAAAACACATTAAAATTAGGCATCATTTCATAAGGGATCATGTGCTGAATAGTAACATCAAGCTGATTTTTGTGCCTACTGACATGCAACTTATTGACATTTTCATAAAGAACTGAGTTAGGAGTTATTGATATGGATGCATAAAATTTTTTTAAGCCATTTTTGTTTGATTTTTTTTTCTCCCTGAATTAATTGTCTTCAATAAGATAGTTTATCAGATTTCATTAAGTACAGTTGCATCTTGAAAAATTAGAATAGTGAAATTTTCTCATGACCATGCCTGTTTTGAAAAGACACACCTGCTCGTTCTGGAAACCGTGTCAATTATTAGCCCTCAAATGACTGACACGTTAGCCTAAGCAGGAAACATTACTTGCCTTAGAGAGAAAATAGGATAGGCATGCATTTGAATAAGAAGTTAATTTTTTTGGAAACTGGAAAGGTTACGTCTGCTGGATTATAGCATGAGACACCCTTTTGTCCAACGGTTATTTTGAGACTTCCTCTTATTAAATACCCACTAACTCTTTCCATTCAAACCCACATTCATTTTTCTTTAAACTCAAAACTCTTCTCTCTACTCTTATCTGTTTCATCCTAAAAAGTCCAAGGAAAGCAATTTCTTTTCTCACCAAGATGAGTGATTCAAGCAAAATGAGAAAAGATTTTAAAAAAGTAAGCGCTGATTCTCCGAAACAGATCCAAAAAAAGATGAAAGTCAAAAAAGCCGAGAAAAAGGAAATCATGGAGAAAAAGTCGAAAGGGATTGAGTTGAAGATTTCCCACAACAAATTAATTCCTCAAAAGATTATCGACTAGGAGTTTTTCAAAAGCTCTAATTTTCCTCTAAATGAGTAGTTTTTGGCTTAACAATGGACCAGCCTAATGAAGATCAATGAAGATGTATATGAAAATCTGGTTCGTCAGTTTTATGGGTCAGTGAAAGAAATCGATTCAGAAGAGTTTAAAGTCACTCTGAAAGGAGAAAAATATACTATTTCTCTGGAAACCATCTCTGAAGCCTTCGACATTCCATATTATAGTGCCAAAGTAGTAAAGAAAGCTGATTTAAAGAAAATTAAAAGTTTCGATAAGGAAGAGTTTAAAAAGAAGGTTTTTGGAAATTCTGAAATCAAAGCCACTGAGAATGTAAGTTCAACCTCTCTCTCTCTCTCAAGATTTAAGAATTGTGTACAAATTCATTATTTTCTTTTTGGCACTGAAGCTGGGTAGTCTTGATTATATAAATAGTCTTGAATTGTGCATAATGTGGCATTTGATTAGAAAGAAGAGCTTTAATCTATATTATTTGATTATGGGTTTTATGCCGAGCCTAACTAAATCTAAAGGGTTGCCATATGCCATGATCTTAACAAAGCTCTTTAAGTTTTTAGAAGTGGACCTAAGTGATGAGACTTTTGAGAAGATTGAGAGGACTGAAGTGATCTCAAAGTCGTTCGTGCTGAAGATCAAGTCCAAGTGTAAAATCACAGAGGTTGAAGAAGTAAAAGCTAAAAAGGAGGAAATCGAGAAAGTAAAGAAAGCTGAAGCTGATCCTAAGAAAAAGCTGAAATATGTCAAGAAAGAGAAACCTGAGAAGAAGGAAGAAGAAAGGAAAGTTTTTGCCCCTACAAGTTCCACCACTGTCTCTGATGTAAACTTAAAGCAAAAAGCTAAAGAAAAAGCAATTGTTAAGGAAGACACAAAAGCTGATTCTAACTCTGAGACTAGAGTGGATCCTAACCGGATTTCTGATGAGATCAGAAAGAGAGCCCGTCAAGGATTCAAGATTAGAGAAAGTCCAAGAAAGAAAGAAAACAAAGAAGAGAAGTCTGAAATTGAAGTCGAAGTATCTGGTGGCATTGAGAAGCTAGAATCTGAAAAATTTAGCTCTGAAAAAGAAAAAGAAATAGAGCAAAAGAAGAGCTCTAAAGCTAATTCTAAGGAAGAAGTGGATACTGTAATAAAAGACATACTAAATACTGTAAAGGAAAAGCCAACAGAAGAAAAAAAGAATCTAAAAAAAAGAAATTGAGAAAGGCACTGAGAAACAGGCCGAGGAATAGCTGAAAGCTGATAATGCTAATAAATAGACTGACAAGCCAAAAGAAGATGAACCAATAATGAAAGATTCTGCTAAGGAACCATCTGATCAACCACAGAGTACAATGATAGAAGATGAAGTAAAGCACCGAATGGCAGTTTATATCTTTTACACCAACCAGATTCCAAGCTTTGATAGACAGTTGCCAAGCTAGTTTTGACAAGTTCATTAAAGCATCTGAAGCTGATTTGACTGATCTTTACAAGGCTCTTCTTAATCATCTTCTACCTTCTGCTTCAGTTATTTTGTCAAGGGAAGAAGAGAAAGAGAAACCCAAGGATGCTGACAAGGGTGAATAGATGAAAACCAAACCCGGCTGAAAACTCAAACACAAAGCCCAAAAGACACCAATCCCACCTACTCGTAGGGAAACCCGACAGAGACTGAAACTATCCATAGATCCAGCAGCTTAGGCATTTTTATATTTCTAGATAACGAAATTAGTTTCTTATTTAAGTATGTACTTGTTTTATCTTTGACTTTAGACTTTTAATTTTTTTTGTTTAGACTATAATTACTACTCTCCTTCATTACTTTCGTTTTGATTGATGACAAAAAGGGGGAGTAGAATTAATGTTTTTATTATTAATATACATAGTCCTATCCTGCAGTATTTTCTTTGAATGTTATTTTGTATGAACTGCAGGCTAATTTATTTTGTGCTTAACTCGATAAATCTACATCTTTTCATTCAATTCTTATTTGGTGTGTGCTTTTTTTTTATTACTCTGATATATCTCTCAATTCTGCTTTATCAATGTATAACTTAACTTGTCATTTCTTTTAAAGAGATTAATGAAAAATTGATTGACTATTAAAATTATCAGCATAAATTCAGGGGGAGAAAAGATTTTTTATAAAAATATTAGTTTCAGAAGTTTTTAAATTTCATAGTGCATATCATTCTCTACATATGTCTCTTTGTACATATTTAAGTTTATATTTTAAATGTGCTTATCTCTTGGAAATAAGTTATTTTTATCAATTTTTGTCATCATAGAAAAGGGGGAGATTGTTACAAAGGTTACAACTTGAGCCTGATTTCTGCGCCTGATTTTGATGAGTAACAAAAATGATAAAAATAATATTTTTGCTAATGTGTTTAAATCGAGATATATAATAGCAAATAAATTGGTAATAAAGTGGTAAATGTGTGTGTGAACGCAAACTGTCAAGTGTGAACACAAATTGTCAAGAGTGAATACAAGTTATCATGTGCAAAAGCCCATGGAGCCCAAATGCAAGATGCTAAAGGATATTTCAGTAATTGAAGAAATTAACTTTATATGTAAAAGGTACTTGCGAGCAAATCTGCACCATTCATTTCACAAATCTGATGGTTTTCAAGCTCTGTACTTTATTTCTATATTTAGCTAAAAAGACAAAGAAACATTTTATGAAGACAAGCTAATTCTATATATCAGCAAAACAAATAGATTTGTGACACCTGTCTCACTGTCTCTTATCTTTTCTATAGACAAAGCAGTAAAATATACACTGCTGCATTGCACCCACTCATACACAAGCCATGTACAATGTTTTTGGCAGAAGAGTACGATTTGTCTTTTAATTTTTTTATCGAAAGAATTTTGTGATTGGTTAAAATTATATCTCTTTCCAGCTCAGCCCTTAGTATAAATAGGTCATTCTGTTTTCATTAAAGGGTAGAGAGCATTGATGAGTGTGAAAAATACTTATTTTGAGCACTCCATTTTATTGCATATTGGGTTTAGTAGTTGTATATTTAGTTATTTTTTAGTTAATTTAGTTAGTTTTGCAATTTTATTTTAATTATTAGGATTTAGTTGTTTTTATGTTGAATAGATAATCTTTGTTGAGTTTTTGGTTGTAAGATGCATTTGAGATGAGATGGAGATAATATTTGAAGCTAATATAAGATTAGAGCTTAAATTAATAGGTTATCCTCGCATCAAGTCTGCACGCCTATGCCATAATCGAGCACGCTTGTGCCTGGTTCTTGAAAAGAGCAAGTTACAGGGGTGCATGGCCGTGCAAGAATCGTGCACGCCCCGTGCCTGATAATGCCATTTTCTTGCGCACCCATGCCTGACTAATGTGGCAGCGAACAAAATAAGAAGTTTAAGCTAAATAATAGATAGATATAAGCTCATCTTTTAGTTCTTGATTAGATAGAGTTTGAAAGGGTTTAGATTACCTTTCTCACTAGGTCTTTAGGTCTATAAATAAAACCATTTAATTTTCATTAGAGGGGGATCTTGTTCTAGTTCTTGTTTTGGTTTTCTATTCTTTTTGCTTCAGAATATATTTTCATTTTGTTTTATTTTAGTTCATAGTAGAGGAGATTCTTGGCTTGAAGTTAGAAGAGCAAGGTTTCCTTACATAATTTGGAAGAAGGTTTTTCTGAAGGGAATGGAGTTCAAAGCATCCAAATATGCAGAATTTTAAAAATTTTTGGAAGCATGCAACACTTACATCAAGTTTGAATCCATTCCATGCCACAAGATCCAAATCACATGCAATTTACATAACTAACAAATCATGCATCATGGACAATATTTTAGCAACAATCAAATAGTAGTCATGTAATCACATTACAAGTCCTACATACTAAGAGTTAAATAACACTTACAAAACTCCCAAGTGTGTAGAACGCTCGACAAGCTTTGATTGTTGCGATCCACTAGCTCCGAGCTTCCCAAGTGTGAAGCCTCTAGCTCGAGACACACGGATTGCACTTGGTTGATCTTCGAGATTAATAAGGCTCTCCACACAAGCCTCTCTATGAATGACCCAAGAGCTTATGAAAGCTTCTTTAATCTTAAAGCATGGAACTTAAAGCTACCCTCCCAAGGAAGATGGATTTACCTTGTACAACACTTGTACTATTAAGGCTTTAGGTTAGAGATATCACAACCCTTGTGATATATTTTGGTTCTCTATAATATCAAATTTTAGAGAAGAAGGAGAGACACTCTCAAAAATGCCTTAGCCAAAAATTCTCTAACCAAAAAAAAATTGTCTCTACAACTTTTCTTGTCTTATTATAAGCCTTGATGTCTTCTCCCACAAGCTTGCAACTATTGCAAGATTGGCTTCCAAGTTTGTAACATGGACAAGAGTAGCCACCAAGTTTGCTACATATAGAAGATTGGCCAC
>CATIWO010061487.1:0-13055 GCA_949673435.1 Macaranga tanarius | reverse complement strand
CTTCTTGATAAATCTTTTATTCATGCAAAGTTATATTTGTTGAGATTAATGCTTGTTTGTGTTTGGCCAGCATTGACATGATTTAAATTAAGATTATGCATTGAGAGATGATAGTCTTAGTGGAATTATAAATATAAATGTAATTGATTCATTGCTAGAGATAGACTGAATTAATTTATGTCATTAAGTGTTGAGATTAAACTTGTTATGAAATTGATTAGGGTTTGCAATTGCAATGAGAATTGAATTGCATGATCTTAATTAAAAGGGTACAAGGTAGTATAGTCAACCTTGAGAGAGGTGATTATCATCTTAGATAACTTAGGATTTGAATGAATAATTGAATTTAAGAGAAGGGAATTGATTAATGAGTGTGAGGTGAATTGATTTCCTAATGGTTGTTTTACATTTGGTTAATTGATTACAAAATTTGGATTTATAGTTTATTTAGTTTTAGTGAATTATAATTAAATTGATAATTACAATTGGACGCTTTAAATAATTGGAAATAGATTAATAGGTGGATAGATTAAAATCTCTGTGGGAACGATATCTTTAGTACTACTTATCGATTCTGTATACTTGTAGAGTTTTTACCAAATACTTTACCAAATAGTTTTTTAGTTAGTTTTCCTTGAAGGTAATGCTCACAAGTAGATAATTTGACTTTTTCTAAATTACCTAAGAGGCCTTGTTTTGCTAATCGACTCATTCGATCTTGGCCAATGTGATTCAATCTAGCATGCCATAAATTCACATTATTTTTATGATCATACGAAGAAGTAACTAAAGAAAAACTAGCATTATTATTGAAGTCGACACAATCAACATCCATAATAATGAAACCATCCATAACAAAACTAGAACTATAAAATGTTGTACCCAAACACAAACGTACGTTAATAAGAGGTTCTTGACATGTTGAATATTATTATGGCTGAGCCTGAGAATGGATCCACTATCTAGCATAGGCGGGATAGAGAGGCATACCAAACATGGAAGAAGAAGAATGCTTCTGCTCGCATCATTCTACTTAGCACAATGGATGGTGACATTGCTAAGCAATTCAAAAGGTACGAGAATGCAATGGAACTTTGGAATGCTTTGAGGGAGATGTTTGGAGGTGTGTCCTTGACTAAGCTTCACGCATTGACCATTAAGTTCAACACCTATAAGAAACGTCCTGATCATACCATAAAGAAACATCTAAGAGAGATGTCGAATATAAGTGAATTGAATTCATGTGTTGATTGAGGAACAAAAGATTCAAGCTGTCATCCACTCTTTACCTAACAGTTGGGAGCACATGAGGATGCACCTAACACACTCAAAGAACATAAGGAACTTTGAGGATGCTGTATGACATTTGGAGTTAGAAGAAGATCAATTTGCGTCGGTCAAAGTTAATGCATAAGTGCATTATACTCAAAGAAGCTCCTCTGCTGGAATAAGTTCCAACAATAACAAGCGTAAGAATCAAAGTAAAGGGAAGGCTAAGGGGCTAAAAAAGCAAAAGTAAGAACATAAGAAGAAAGAAAGGTCCAAGAATAAGAGAAAGACCAATGTTACATGTGTGAAGTGCTACAACTATCAACAAAAGGGGCACTATGCAAAAGATTGTACTGAGCCTAAAAAGGTACACCAAATTTACTCATATATGAGTGAAGCTTGTGTATTAAGTTTTATGTTCTTAACTGAATTTAATCCTTTGTAGGTTGTTGATTCAGGAGCAACCGACTATGTGACGAAGGATTGTGGAACCTTCGTAGATTTCCAACGAGTACCTGACAGAGAGAGATGGATCTATATGGGAAATAATGTAAGGATTTCAGTTAAGGGAATAGGCACATGTAAATTAGTTTTATGTGGTGGTCAAATCCTTCTCCTACATAATGTTCTCTATGCTCTAAGTATTCATAGGAATTTAGTCTCTGTTCTTATTTTATTGAAATTTGGTTTCAATTGAAAGAACAGAGACTAAATTCCTATGAATTCTTGGAGCGTAGAGAACATCATGTAGGAGAAGGGTTCAACCAGCACATAAAACCAATTTACATGTGCCTATTCTCTTAACTGAAATTCTTGCATTATTTTCCACATAGATCCATCTCTCTCCGTCAGGTACTCATTGGAAATCTATAAAAGTTCCACGATTCTTCGTTACATAGTCGGTTGCTCCTGAATCAACAACCCACAAAGGATTAAATTCAGTTAAGAACACAGAACTAGATATACAAGCTTTAATATGAGTAAAAGTACAATCTTTTGCATAGTGCCCCTTTTGTTGACAGTTGTAGCACTTCACACGTCCAACATTAGTCTTTCTCTTATTATTTGACCTTCCCTTCTTCTTATATTATTGCTTTTACTTTTTTAGCCCCTTAGCCTTACCTTTGCCTTGATTCTTGCGCTTGTTATTGTTGGAACTCGTTCTAGTAGAGGAGCTTCCTTGAGTGTAATGCACTTATGCATTAACTTTGACCGACGTAAGTCGATCTTCCTCTAACTCTAAATATCATGCAGCATTCTCAAAGTTCCTTATGTTCTTTGAGTGTATTAGGTGCATGCTCATATGCTCCTAACTGTTAGGCAAAGAGTGGATGATAGCTTGAATCTTTTTCTCCTCAGTCAATATATGACTAGCATCATTCAATTCACTTATCATATTGGACATCTCTCTTAGATGTTTCTTTATTGTACGATCAGGACGTTTCTTGAAGTTGTTGAACTTAATGGTCAATGAGCGAAGCTTACTCAGGGACACACCTCCAAACATCTCCCTCAAAGCATTCCAAAGTTCTATTGCATTCTCATACCTTTTGAATTGCTTAGCAATGTCATCATCCATTGCGCTAAGTAGAATGATATGAGTAGAAGAATTCTTCTTCTTCCATGTTTGGCATGCCTCTCTATCCCGCCTATGCTGGATAGTGGATCCATCCTCAGGCTCAGCTATAACAATGTTCAGCATGTCAAGAACCTCTTATTCTTCAAGCACATATTCAATTTTCATGCTCCAGACCTCATATATAGTTAATATGAAAAAATATTGCATGTGATATAAATTAGGGTGAAATGATGACTTCACGGGCTCTAATAATTAATTAAGGTAGTGAAATTATTCAAACTGAGTCCAGTCTAGATATTATGAATGCATATTTAATAACGGTTAATTTTAATTAATAATTTTAGTATAATACATCTGCAGGTACTTGTACTTACATGAATTTATCACTTTATCCCTTTTACTTCTAGTTTTGCCAAATTAATACCTTAACTTATTTATAACCTATTATATAAATATTTACACTTGTATGAATTTACCACTTTAGCCCTTGTACTTACATGTATTTACCATTTTTATCACTATGTGTACGATGATGTGTCATCCTATGTGTCTTACTAATAGTGTACAAAGTGGTTTATAAGTTATGATTTAGGCGACTTGGGATGTTTAAATGATAAAAGTGTAAGTAGAGGTGTTAAAATGGCAAAAACTGTCAAGTTCAGAGGACGACATATGTATAGTGCCAATAATTTTATTTTGAAAGGTTATAGGATAATATTAGAATTATATTAGGAGTAGGTGATGATACAATATAGGATATGGTGGAAATATGATATTTGGATTTATGAAAATTCAAGATGCATATAATGTTAGACAAGTATTTGAAAAGGTTATACACTTTATTAGGTGGTTTACAATTGAATTATATGTTAAATATAGTGAGAGTGCAGTAAGACATCAACTAGTTGATGAAGCTGGACCCTCAAACTATAATTGTATTGAAGTGAAGTTGAGGAGAAAGAGGACGAGGGTATTGATAAGGAGGAACAAGATGAGCATAAGGATGACGAGGAGAGATGATAATGATGATGAGAATACTGATTAAGATAACAAAGAATATTTTTTTTTTATGAAGATGATGATAATGATGATTATGATAATGATGATGATGATAATAATAATAATGACAATTTACTGGTTAGATTGGTTAACGATAAATGAAGAAATAATTCCTTATGTTTCCAACATATCATCTTTATTTGAATGTGTGAATATCAAGGAGATGCAGGTTAATCGGAATCAATCAGATTTGATGACATATTTTAGAATTCGTCAAAAGCGCTTACAAAGGGAAGGTTATTTCAGTCAAGAGTAGTAGTGAGAACAACTTGCAAATTATACTCGATGAGAGTTAAGCATCAATTCCAAAGTCATGAAACGAGGATGAATACAATAATACTAGTTTGCAAGCTAGAATGTAGTTGGAGGTTATAAGCAACTGAGAAGAATTCGATAATATTCTGGCAAATTATGAGGTATAATAGTCCTTACACTTGCAGTGCTCTTAAATTAAGTCCAGGTAATAAGAATTTTAACTTTAAATTAATATTCACATACATTCAAGTGATGTTACAAGGATAACCTAATATAAAGGTAAAAGTGATTATTGTAAGATTGGTTGATCAATGTAATATCACACTAACTTATAAGAAAGTATGGAAAAAAATAGAAGGTAATTACAAATTTTTGGGCTAATTGGGATAAACTTTATAAAATGTTGTATAACTTTATGAATATTTTCATGATAATTAATCCTGGTTTTACATGCATAGTGAGAGGGAGGCACATAATAAAAAGCATTGCCTTGTTGAAGGTGTTCGCTAGTTTAAGCAAATGTTCTAGACATATAAGCCTTGTATCAATGAGTTTAAATATTGCAAGCCAATCTTCTATGTGGATGGCACATTTTTATAAGAATAATATAGAAGTGTCCTTTTGACAGCAGAAGTAGTTAATAAAAATAATTCTATATTACTTATTGCCTTTACATTAGTTGAAAAAATGAATATAGATAACTAAAGTATTTCATGCTGATGTAATGGTTTTTATTGTTGTGAGGGTGGAGATAATGTTTGATTGTCACATTAGCATCAATCGTGCAATGAAGCAACCAATTTGGCGTGCTAATCAACATCGATATTGTTTACACCATATGATTAGCAACTACAGCACAAAATATAATATCTGCCCTAAAACATACGTAAGTATGACGTATGTAATATATTTTATGCATGCTAAATGGTGGGTTTTAATTAAGTTTAAAATTATGTTGGAATGGTAGAAAGAGACTAGAGTGTAAGGGCTTGATTGAAATAATAATAAGTTTAGGGACTAGTTAGGAAGAAGAGTGATTCATTAAGGACTAAAGTAGATATTTGGTTATAAATATCACAAATTTTGGTCTGATCTTTTTCAGCTCCAATGTGACTTTGCATCTTTACATGTGAGTGTGTGTGAGTGAAAAAGAGAGAGTTGCACCAAATTATCTTCAAGAGAAACTAGGGATTTGGAGAGAGAGAGCAGATTTGGCTGCAAAAGGGGGAGTTTAAGCTATAATTAGCAACCTCCTAAGTGCAAGAACACCTCTTCATAAGTGAATTGAGTTTTTGATTGAGTTTGGATAGAGTTTTTAGTAGTTAATCTCGTGCTCTATTTTTGGTGATTTTTAAGCCTCTGTATTTTAGCCATATCTAAAGCTATACAGCTCTAATTTAAATGAGGTTAGACTCTTTGGAAACTTCAGAGAGTCCTTTACATTTTCTGTGTTTTGAGTTTGGACTGGTTTGGCTAAGCTAGTCTAATAGGACCAAATATTTTCTTGCTCACTAGATGCTCTATTTTGGGCTGAATGGATTCCAAAATCCATAATTAATTCTACATATGTTCTATTTGAGTGATTCCAATTAGAATTGGAAGAAGAATCAAAACTCTAGCTGTGGTGGCAATTTGAGGATTTTTGGACTTGTGTGTGTGTGTTTAAGTCATGTTGATATTGGAGCATTTTAGTTGCACTTTGTGTTTTTGAAATGTTTTGTAATGCTTGCTTATGGAATTTGTTAAATATGATGTGTAGAAGTTGGAAGAGAAAGTGAAAACCCTACTCCATAGGGGGAGCTTTGCTTTGTGAAAGAGTTAAAGCTTTTGGTAAGTAATTATTATTCTAATGCTTACATATAATAATTCTCATGTAACTAAAGTTACATGACTTTATTATCCAAAATATGCTTTTGATTGTGGCAAGATTGATATAAATATATGTATATAGCTGATGAGTATATGAATGGATTGATTGGCAATATGCTATAATGAATCATGAATATTGACACACTTGTTGTGCAAGCCACTTGGTATGGTGTGATATATATGTGAATTATGGTGAGAATAATGAATTATATGGATATGCCATAAGGTGAGGAATGTGAGAAATGTGAGGATGTGAGGAAATATGTGTGTGTGGAGATTAAGCTCCACGATCTGAGACTGAGCTGGGCAGAGAGTCTCAGATATGGCCATTTAGATAAAATATATATGTGTGTGAGATCTGAGACTGAGCTAAGTAGAGAGTCTTAGGAATGGCCACGGTTATATAAAAACAAATGAATATTGTGAAACGTGTGTGATGAGTGTCGAGAAATCTAGCCGGTTACTAACTTGCATATCAATGCATTTTTGCATTGTGTATATATATATATTGTATGTTAAATGAATGTGAGTTGTGATATATGGGAACGATAGTTGTGAAGTGTTGAATAATGAGAATTAGTGTATATGAGGCACCATGAAATATTGCATTATGTTCATATAAATTATGTTGATTGTGGCTTTAATATAAGATTGATGATTTGAGAAATGTGAATTGTTGAATAGTGTGAATTGGTGTATATGAGACACCAACAATGATGTTTTAAATATTTAGAACTCTTGTTGTAGCTTGAATTGAGTTATATTCAAGTGCAAGAAGGATTGTTATGCTTTGATGAAGAGTCAAGTGTATTTTTGTTAATCCATACAAATGAATTAAGTCTAGGTATCTTCATAAAAGTTGTAGTCATTTGAAGTAGCTTTCCGTAGCCTCTTGAATCACTTGAATCCGAGTCCTATAAAGGGAGTTATGGCCGAAAGAGTACAACGTGATCTGTAAGGTCGAGTCAGGTTGAGTCTCCTAGTGCCTGTGCCGACTCGGTATGAGTGTGCCGAGTCGTACCTGTGACTCGGGGTGCCGACTTGGCATAGTGTGCCGAGTCGTGATGAGTCAGCCCTTCTTCAGCACACTTCTGTCTTTGTATTTTGACTATAACTTATACTATCGAGCTCTAAATGAGGCATGGTTTAATACTACATAAACTTTAAAAAATTTTCTACAACTTTCATGTTTTGAGTTGGAGTTGAATCTATCGTTAAGATTCTCTAATTGAGCTTGATATTTTATTGCTTACTTGCTCCTTCTTCACTTGGACTTCCGTACGCACTTTATACAGTGCTATTGGTTATGGGACTGTATGGTGATTTTTTGTAGACTTGGTAGAGGTTTGAAAGCCTATGTTATAATTCTTAGAATGTGTTTATAATATTGGCAATCATATTCTATCATCTCTTTACTGTTGAATCTTTTCAGGATGCCGTGTCCCCGACCTAGGTTTGGAACCAATAGACTATACGGGTTGATACATGGCCGTGTAGTCCATTTTTAGTTGTTTTATTATAATTTTCTCTTTAATTAGTTCTTGAGAAGAACTATATGTATACTTATCTTAATAATTACTTATTGAGTCGCAAGCTCATTCCTTTGCAATTGTGGTTTTCAAGCTTGATAGATAGCCTAGTTGAGGCTTATTAATTGAAGCTTGGGGAGTGCTTTTTGTGTACTCAGGTGGTCAAAAGGTAGGCTTGGTGTCGACATCTCCATCCACATCATCATGGCATTTGGACATTTTGTAATAAAGTTTAATTGTATATGTAAATATTATGAAATACTTGTATAAATTATTTTCAATATATCAAATAAGAGTTTTTATTTATGTATACCTATCTTTATAAATTTTTTTTTTATATGTCATGTGTTTGTTGTATTGCATAGACACTTGTATGTGGTGCCTGGAGGGTGCTACATTAAGTGGTATCAGAGTGGGGATTAGACTTCCTCGGGACAATTAAGCATGATGCATACATGATATATCATGCATAAGTTGAAAAAATATGTAGTTGATGTGCATTGCATATCTTAGGATGAATGAACACCGAGTGCCTCGCATTGACTCCGAAGAGTCATTTGAGTGAGTTCATTGGTAACACCTGTGCATACTCTATATGAACTTGAATTTCTATTTATAAACCCTTCATAAGATGTATACTCTTATATATTAGTGAATTGTTTTAGAGATGAGAAGAATGAGTCTAAGTAGATAGCACTGTTGCTGAGAATTATGAAAAATAAGAGAATAAAGTGCAAGGGTTTTACAGTCTTAGTGATTCCACCATAGCAAATGATGATTAGAGAGTGCGGAAAGAACTCTAGATTGAATTAGTAAGTATTGATAAAAGAAGAATTAGTTATGCAGTGTTATTGTTTAGGCAAAGTATGTGATGTGAAGATTAATGTAAATGCATTATAACTTTGGCAATGCTTATGTATTACTCATAATAGTATATTGGTAATGCTCAGTTAGATGTAATTGTAGTGTGGTGGATAATTGAGCCTTAATTGAAATTATTTATAAAAGTGTAGTTATTTATTTGCAGAATTGGCCCTATTTTAGTAGGGAGATGTCTATATTTTAGGAGAAATTCTGTCAAATTTTTGGTAAATTTCTCATAATTTGTGCTTTTAGTCGTTAAGTTTCTATGATATAGGCTTGTGAACAATTGATGAGTGAAAGCAAAAGAAACTTGAGAGAGAGGATTGAATTTAAAGATTTGAGAGAGAGTTTTGGAATTGGTTCGGTTAACTAATGACGGAAATAGGTAATAAGGAATTTGGAGGATTTAAAAGACAAAAAGTTAATGTTAAATCTATAGATAGTGCAATATTACCAGGATGCAATTGCAATGATGGTGGTAAGAAATATTTAGGAAAGTGTGAGGGTTTTAAGCTAAGGATATGTTATAATTATAGAACACTGGATCGATTTGTTAAAGATTGTCCATTTATAAGAAGTGATGGAAGATTACAACTAAGTGCGTTAAATGATAAGGATTTTGTTTAGAATTATTACATGTTTTGAAATGTGTGAACTTAATAGTTATGGGATTGAAAGAAGAATAGTATTATTTTGAGAATAAATTGGGTATAAAATTATCATGGTATTATAACTTATAGTGTAAGGAGATAGTTATTTATATTCGGGAGTAGAGAAACATAGAGGTAATAGGTGAAGAAAAAATTGTGTATACTTGATGATTCTAGTTGCGATTACATCATGTGTAATTTGAAATAGGCAAGAAGTCTATTTAATTGATGTTAAAGAGTTAATGAAGATTAAGTCATAAAGAATTGGTGAATTTAGATAAACAATTGAAGTTATTGTAGTATTATAGGGTAGATTTGGAATTAAATTATACTAGGATTGTATCAGTATTGATTACTTTATCAGGAAAGCTGAAAGAGATAAAAGGGGATAAATTAATGAATTGGATAGTATACTACGAAAACATTAGTTCTATTTATAGAGAACAAAGATGCTGGAGAGCAATTATGTATTGATTATAAATTAGTGAACTATATTTTGATGAAGACTAAATGTTTATTCTTATGAGATGAGGACTTGATTGACTAATGGAAAGATGTTATAGTGTTTTTAGGAAGGACATTTTGAAAGTTTTGATATTGGTAACCTTGGATAGTAAAATGTTCTCTTGCCGAGATGACATTCAGAATTTTAGTATAGATATCATGAATTTTTGATTATGTATTAGGAATAATTAATACATTAGATATGAGTCTGATATTTATAAACAAGAATTTTTAACGGTATTTGAATTAGTTGTGATTGTTTTATTTGATAATATTTTTAATTATCAGATAAAGAAGAGTATGGAAAGTATTTCTGAATAGTGTTGGCAAAGAAAGATAGTTGTATGTTACTTAGGTAAAAATATATTGAGAATGAGGGAATTATTTTTCCTGGAGAAGGAAATTATGAAGGGAGTGACTTGAAATTTGTTAACAAGTTATGGAAGTTATGTGATTTATATCAAGGCTTTAAGGTAAAGGATAAAATAGGTGTGAATACAAGAGGAGGAATAATAGTCTGTATATTCGGATGGTTATAATCGTATGAGGAGACTTCTTCGATTTATGATCTGGAATTATTTATTAGTAATTTTATTGAGAGTTAAAAGACATTAATTGTGGGGAATAATATAAGTTTGAACATGTTTTCACTCATAAAGAATTGAGTCAAGGTAACCTAGATGTCATAAATTCCAAATTATTGATTGGTGGTCAACAAGGAAAGTAATATGGAAGAGTTGATGTATAGAAAGGAATATCAGTCTTTGTCAAAGTTGCAACCACCAACGGTATTGAAATAGACTCATAGTGCCAATTCCTGCAGGGAATCAGAATTTTGGGATTTGTGTATATGATTTGATTATAATTGAATTGTAGATGATGGATTGAGTTAGGTAAATCAGAGGGTAAGTAGAATATGTATATATATATTTGATGTGTGGTTTTGTATAAGAGCTATAGGAGTAAGGAGGAACTCCCACTTATCGAGGTAAGAGTATTTAAGTAAGTAGTTATTATATAATGTATGAAATACAAGAGGTGATTAATATTGTTTATAGAATGTTAGTATTGTTTGATGTATTAAAAATGGTATATGGCTGTTATGTTTGTGTAATATGCTAAGTGAGTATACCAGGGGCTTGGCCTTGTTATTGTGATACTTGTGTTAAGATATACATGTAAATGAGCATGATTCTTGAGTTGTGATATAAGATATGCTGTGAAGTGGATGTAAGACGGTATATTATTTTGTTATATGTTTCGTATATGTTTTTACATATGGAGGGAGATTAAAAATATTCAATGTGATAAATATATCGATTAACTTTGTGACCATCGACTATGTGAAAGATAATAAGTTAATTGGCTAAGTGTATATTAGCAAGACCAATTATACTAAATAATAAGAATGTGAATTCTTGCATTTATGGGAATTACTGTGGAATGCTATTCTTATTGATAAGATGAATACAAACATTAAATACAGTATTAAAATATGAGATTTATATGATGTGTATTAAATTGCTTATTGATTTTATTTATACTCTTCTAGCAGGGAATTGATAATTGAGGATGTTAAAGTCGATGAGATGCAATGCACATATTTAGCTATATATAAGCCTTTATATATGAAATAATTGTGTATACTAAATGTATCATAAAGGGGTGAATATTTGAATATTAAATGATGTGGGGACAAAGATATACTTTGAACTTATGTTAGTGAATGAGAAATGGTGTGGAAAAGAGCTATTGAGACTATGAAAGTATGTATATAAATGTTGAAACTTGTGATTGATTGAGTATCATATATATGTCTTTGAAGAGTCTCTGAGTTGCTTTGGTATGGAAAGTTGCATGGTCTTGAGAAGGCTATCAAGAAAATTTTAAGATTTTGAAGGAAAGAAATATTTAGTCTGAGATACGTGAAACAATATAAAATTATAGAGAAAATGGGATTGTTGGCATATAAATTGGCCTTGCCAAGATAACTATTTTCTATTTATGATGTGTTTTATGTGTCTATATTGTCATAGTATAGATCGGATCCTAGTTATGATACAAGAGTCTGAGGTAGAGATTTCTGTAGGATTGACATATGTGGAAGAATCGACGGAGATTCTAAGTAGTTAAGAAAAATAAAGATTCCAATAGTAAGGGTAAAGTGGAGTCACCACTCACCTAATGAAGCAATATGGGGGGGGGGGGGGGAGGGGTAGAAGAGCTAATGAAGCAAAAATATTCATACTTGATCTAGTTAAGTAGTGAGTAGTAAATTTCGAGGACAAAATTTTTATAAGGAGGGGAGAAATGTAACACCCGCCCTAAAACATACGTAAGTATGATGTATGTAATATATTTTATGCATGCTAGATGGTGGGTTTCAATTAAGTTTAAGATTGTATTGGAATGGTAGAAAAGGACTAGAGTGTAAGGGCTTGATTGACATAAAATAAGTTTAGGGACTAGTTAGGAAGAAGAGCAATTCATTAAGGACCAAAGTGGATATTTAGTTATAAATATCATAAATTTTGGTCTGATTTTCTTCAGCTCCAACGTGACTTTGTATCTTTGCATGTGAGTGTGTGTGAGTGAAAAAGAGAGAGTAGTACCAAACTATCTTCAAGAGAAACTAGGAATTTGCAGAGAGAGAGAGAGAGCTAATTTGTCTAAGAAATGGGAGAGTTTAAGCTATAATTAGCAACATCATAAGTGCAAGAACACCTCTTGGTAAGTGAATTGAGTTTTTGATTGAGTTTGGATAAAGTTTTTGGTAGTTAATCTCGTGCTTTGTTTTTGCTGATTTTTAAACCTCTGTATTTTGGCTATATCTAAAGCTATGCAGCTCTAATTTGAATGAGGTTGGACTCCCTGGAAACTTCAGAGAGTTCTTTATATTTTCTATGTTTTGAGTTTGGACTGGTTTGGCTGTTAAGCTAGTCTATTGGGACCAAACATTTTCTTGCTCACTAGATGCTCTATTTTAGGCTGAATGGATTCTAAAATCCATAATTAATTCCACACATGTCCTATTTGAGTAATTCTAATTGGAATTGGAAGAAGACTCAAAACCCTAGCTGTGGTGGCAATTTGAGAGTTTTTGGACTTATGTGTGTGTGTTTAAGTCATGTTGATATTGGAGCATTTTAGTTACACTTTTTGTTTTTGAAATGGTTTGTAATGCTTGCTTGTGGAATTTGGTAAATATGATGTGTAGGAGTTGGAAGAGGAAGTGGAAACCCTACTCCATAAGGGGAGCTTTGCTTTATGAAGGAGTTAAAGCTTTTGGTAAGTAATTATTATTACAATGCTTATATATAATGATTCTCATATAACTAAAGTTACATGACTTTGTTATCTAAAATATGCTTTTGATTGTGGCAAGATTGATATAAATATGTGTATATAGTTGATGAGTATATGAATGGATTGATTGAGAATATGCTATGATGAATCATGAATATTGACACACTTGTT
>CATIWO010061463.1:0-10966 GCA_949673435.1 Macaranga tanarius | reverse complement strand
ATTCTCAATTTATAAATATCTCAATTATCTCATCATAGATAATCTCAACCCTTTCCCCGAAGGAAAATAACAATATACAACATCTCTCATCCTCACATAACATTTCATCTTTCTTTCCGTGGCTTACACTAGCCAAAACACATTTTCATTTCAATATCGTCGTATGCATACATATAAACCACAAGGATCCGCCCCAAAGGCACCTCTGGATCCCTGCGCTGTCCCAAAGACAGTTATCAACGAGTGGCCAGCTCCTCATCCCCAACTCATCCCATATACATATACATATATACTCTCATATATCATTACATTTCCATTATCAGTTATTCATGAGGATTTAGTCCCTTTGTCTGAGACTTCATAACATACAGTAATTTAGGTATCTTATTCGTTAATACAAGTTAATCAATAATCGACCAGAATTATCAAGCTAAAGAATTAAATCTCGTTTCTCGAGGTTCTAAGGTTCTCGGACATTATTCTACGATTCGGTTCGTTGATGCACCTTAACCAAGTGTAAACAGTCATAATCGGATGTTTTACTTTTCACAGAGGCGCGAGCATAGTGCAGAGGCGCCGACTTCCCATACAGAGGCGCTGACTGCGCGTCGCAGAGGCATTGGTCACCGGCAGAGGCACCGACTTCCCGAGCAGAGGCGCCGCCCTCTTACCATTTCGGAGGCGTCCCGACTTCCCATCGTAAAGACACCGTCATCACGGGCGAAGGCGCCGCCCAGCATTGCGGAGACGCCGCCCACGAGCGCGGAGGCACTGCCCACCATGGCAGAGGCGCCGCCTCTACGGTGAGGTGCCGCCTTCTGGCCATCTAGGTACGTTTCGACAGCAGCCAAAGGTTTAACCCAAAGTCAATTTTAATCCAAATTTAGGCATGTCAGCAGTTCATACACGAGTTGTAATTTAAAGTAAGGCTTATAGACAACTTAGAAATATAAAAAACAAGCCTAGATCTACGAATTCATACATCAAAATACCAAATTTCCAGAATTGAAGCATAACAAAAACAAAACACGAAAACTTGAATTTAAATACACCACTCACAATTTTTTCTAGCCGAGATTTTCTTAGTTTGATAAATTCGGCTTCTCCTCTCAATTCCAGACCGAAATCTTCCTCTTTTGCTTCTATCCTCCTTCCTCCTCTTCTTCCCTCTTTTCTTCTCTTCCTCACCATCACCATACCTTGCACTGTTCATCTCCAACAACTCCCCTTCTTCTCCCTTTGGTCCTTCTTCTTTTCTTTCTTCCTCCTCAACTCCAATTACTTCCCTTTATTACACTTACATCCTTAATTTCCTTTTCAATTTCATCATTCTCATTATGTACAAAATACTAAACTCCAATTATCAAAAATAATATTAACAAAAAGAACACATCTCCAATTAATCTTAATTAACTCTAAATTATTTATTCAAATAATTAACTATTAACTCCAATCATCAACTTAAATTAATTGCAGTAATAACATTCTTAGTTGTTACTAATGAACAGTAATCCGGTTCTAGGACATAGATGTTACATCAACCCTCTACCGGCCAAAAGAGTATAGCGTCAGCAGCATTCGGTATCGACTAAGTCCAAGTCAAAGTAACCCGGACTCCAACCTGTGTCTCATAGGCAATGGAAATGACTATCAGACATCCGTTAAAAAAGTCATTCCTCACTGTAATAGTATGGTAGTCAGTGGCTATGAGGTCTACGGAGACTCCAAAAGATAGCTCAGTGTCAGAATCATGTCTAATATAGTACAAGATCATCATCTCATCACCATGTACATCTAGAGACTGGGCTACCCACATGATTGCCATTATTACTCTATACAGTATGTACAAGTAGCTAAGCTAAAAAGAAAATAATTTTACAAAAGGGAGTGGTGAGTATTTTCTATATGAAACACCCTGTGAATGAACTAAATAAAACACTCCCGATAACTGAAATAATAACATTTATAATAATAAACAAATTAATTTAAAATCAATCAATATAATAGTTAAACATTAACTGTAAACCAAAGAGTCAGGCAACGAACATTCAAATCATATAAACCAAATCACATTTAATTCCTTTAATCAATATAATCAAATCACAAATGACTCTTTATAACAGTATATAATCAGATTGCTGTCAATGTAGTGGGTACTAATTAGTACACTGAAGGTTCAAATCAGGTATGCATATCGTACTAATAAATCACACAAGGTAGCCTAAAAGGCTTTCATGATCATATATCACTGTATTCCGGATACAGAAAATAACATAAGTCGCTGTGTCCCGGACACAGTCTTACATCTTATTGATACCCCGGGCACGATCTTACTGTAACCCTTTAATATTCAATTACTTAAAATCATTCAAATAACATAATTTCTAAAATCAATCTTAGTCTCAACTAAGAAAAAATACTATAAATATATCTCAGTATTCAAATTCAGTTCAGAAACAAATTTTTCCTCCAAATCAGACTGAGGCATTGCCCTAAATTACACAGAGGCGCCACCTGATCAGTAGAGAGGTGCAGCCTTCAGCCACAGAGGTGCCACCCTCTTCAGGCAGAGGCACACACCTTTGTGCTCTAGAGGCGCTATCTCTAGGGCCCTGATGGGCTGATAGAGGCCCTAGAGGCAGCGCCTCCCTTCTCAAAACTAACGTATATATTTTTAAATTTTTTGAGAAACTGAGAATAAATCAATTTATTTTAAACAATCAAAACCACAACCAAATCAATTATTCAGCATAAAAAAAATATAGGGTTTTAAATAAGGAAATCCACTCACCTACGTCGTTAGTTTGCCCTGCTCCCTTGAGCCTCTATCTTCTCTAATGTTACACCAGAATAAACTTTTGGCAACTTAAATCTTCCTTTCTTCTGCTATGCTTTTCTTTTCCTTTTGTTTTCTATTTTAGGTACCAAAATAAGTTTTGAGCCTTCTTTACTCATTTCTTACGCAGGATGGAGGGTGAGTCATCCTCTCCATCCTCTATAAGCTCCACGTATCCTGTAATCATTTTTTTACAATTCTCTCATTCGAGAATTTAGGCGGTTGATGCCCATTTGTGCTTTAGTCCTCAAACTTAATTCTTTTCAATTAAGTCCTTTAACCAAACTTATTTTCTATATAATCTAGTCCTATCTAAATATAGTATTAAATATTCGGACAAAGACCCGATAATTCTTCCCCACTTAGAAAATTTCATCCTCAAAATTTGAGAATGCTAATATCCTTAGTCATCTTGGGGCATGAACAGTTGCAGTTATCGATGTCTCATATCTTCCTTATGTTCCTACGTGGCTTTATCATGAGGGTAATTTTCTCATAGTTCTTTGACTAGTGGAACAACCTTGTTGCGCAGTATTTTCTAATCTTTAGCTATGATCGATACTGGTTTTTTCTTATAACTTAAATTTTCTTTTAGTTCTACCGGTTGTTCTCATAGTACATGCGAAGGATCACTTCTGTTCCTTCTTAGCATTGACACGTGAAAAATGTCATGGATTCCAAACAAGGTTGGAGGTAGTGCTAATCGATAAGCTACTAGCCCAACATGTTCGATTACTACGTACAGTCCTATGAATCTTGGGCTTAACTTACCGTGCTTGCCAAATATCAGCACTTCCTTCCACGGAGATATTTTCAAAAATACCTTCTCTCCCACATTATATTCAATGTCAACTCGCTTCAAGTTAGTATAACTTCTCTGTCTATCCTGAGCCGTTTTCATGTTTGCTTGAACTATGCAAAGATTTTTTGTGGTCATCTGTACCAACTCCGGTCCTACTAGCTTTCTCTTTCTAGTTTCTTCCCAACAAATGGGGGTTCTACATTTCCTCCCATATAACACTTCAAATAGTGCCATCTCTATGCTACTCTGATAGCTGTTATTATAAGCAAATTCTATTAACGGTACTTATTTATCCTAATTACCTCCAAATTCCAATGCATTAGCTCTAAGCATATTTTTCAAATTTTAGATAGTACGTTCAGATTGATCGTTCACTTGAGGATAAAAAACTATACTAAATTTTAATTTCGTACCCAACGCTTCTTGCAGACTCAACTAAAATCATGAAGTAAATCTTACATCTCGATCTGACATGATTGACACTAGAGCTCCATGCAATCTCACGATCTCCTTTACATATAATTCTGCTAGCTTGTTCAAATTGTAGTTGGTATTGACTGGTAAGAAATGTGCTAACTTTGTTAATCGATCCATGATCACCCAAATAGCATCATATTCTTATTGGGTTCTCGGTAAACCTACCATAAAATCTATTGTGATATATTCCCACTTCCATTCAAGAATCGGCAAGGATTACAATAATCCTATGGGATGTTTGTGTTCAGCCTTCACTTGCTGACACATCAAATATTTAGATTCGAACTCGACATTGCTTTTCATTTCTTTTTACTAATAATTTTCCTTTAGCATTCTATACATTTTTGTACTTCCCGGATGCATAGCATATGCTGAATAATGTGCCTCTTTCATTATTTTTCATCTTAATTCTTCTATATTTGGCACATACAATCGATTTCCAAACTTCAAAACTCCTTCACTGTAACTTAATTCTTTCACCTTTCCATCTTTAATATCCTTATGTAACCTTTTCACTTCCTTATCCACTAGTTGTGCTACCTCGATTCTTTCTATTAAGATTGGCCTCACCTTCAAAGTAGCTAACACTCTACTGGAGGAATCTATCTCAACTTCAACATTTAACTTTCTTAATTTAATCAATAGTGGCATTCTAACCATGTGGATATGATACGAATTTCTATTCGATTTTTGGCTCAGTGCATCCATGACCACATTAGCTTTTCCTAGGTGGTATTCAATTGTGCAGTTATAATCCTTCGATAGTTCCACCTAACATCTTTGTCTCAAGTTTAATTCCTTCTGAGTTAAGATATACTTCAGGCTCTTATGATCTGTGAATATTTTACAGGTAACTCCGTACAAATAATGTCTCCACATCTTTAATATAAACACCACTACTACTAATTCTAGGTCATGTGTGGAATAGTTCTGTTCATGCGGCCTTAGTTGCCTTAACGCATACGCTATAACTTTTCCATTTTGCATTAATACACAACCAAGTACTTTCTTTAAAGCATCGTTATATACCATATAATGACCTCTTTTAATAGGTAACGTTAATATTGGTGCCGTAACTAATTTCTCCTTTAAAACTTCTAAACTTCGTTAACATTTTGAACTCCACTCAAACTTCACATGCTTTATTAGTAGCTTTGTTAATGGTGATGCAATAATCGAGAAATCTTGTATGAATCATCGATAGTAGCCTGCCAATCCTAGAAAGCTTCATATTTTTGTTACATTTTTTGGTGTCTCCCAATTAACAATTGCTGCAATTTTATTGGGGTCCACATGCACTTCTTCAGCTGATATCACGTATCTAAGAAATACAATTTTGTTTAACCAAAATTTATATTTGCTAAACTTCGCATAAAGTTGCTTAACTCTCAAAATTTCTAATATCATCCTCAGGTGCTCTTCATATTCTTCTTTTGACTTCGAGTACACCAGAATATGATCAATGAACATGATCACGAACTTGTCCAGATACAGTTTGAATACGCGATTCATCAACTCCATAAATGGAGTTGGTGCATTCATGAGTCCAAACGGCATAACTAAGAACTCATAGTATCCATACCTCATTCTAAATGCAATCCTGGATATGTTGGATTCCTTGATCCTCAACTGGTGATAACCAGAGCACAAATCGATCTTCAAAAATACTTTCTCCCTTTGCAGTTGATCAAATAAATCCCCTATCCTGGGTAAAGGATATTAGTTCCAGATTGTGACCTTATTCAACTATCTATAATCTATACACAGCCGAAGAGATCCATCTTTCTTTTTCATGAATTATACTAGTGCACCCCAAGGTGAAAAGCTCGGTCGAATAAATCCTTTATCTAATAGCTCTTGTAATTACATCTTCAGTTCCTTTAATTCTGCTGGAGCCATCCTATACGGCGATTGTAATATAGGAGTTGTTCCAGGTATGAGTTTGATTGCAAACTCAATCTCCCTCTCTGTTAGTAGTCCTAGTAAATCTTCAAAAAACACGTTCTCGAACTCGTTTACCAGCGGCAGTTCTTTTAATTTCGCACCATCCTCCCGATCTTTTATCATTGAAGCTAGATATGCTTCATATCCCTTTCTAAGATATTTTTTAACTTTCATCATTGAAATAATCTTGATAGGAGTCTTCCTATCTCCTCCGATAAATATTATCTTTTTTCCATCTTCTCCCTCCAATTCTATTTTCTTTTCAAAGAAATTTATATTAGCTCGGTAATGGCTCAACCCATCCATTTCAAGTATAGCATCAAATTCATTAAGATGTAGGGGTATAAAATCCCATTTTATTTTACCCACATTAATTTCTACTAAAATATTTCTACACACCTTGTATACTACACTCATATCTATAGGCATGCTTACTATCACAGATTCATTCAAATCATCCATTCTAAGTTTATCATGTATCACAAAAATAGACGATAAGAATGAAAATGTAGCACTACGGTCAATAAGTATGCTTGCTAACTTACTATTAATATGCAACTTACCTGCTATTACATTTGGAAACTTTCTACCTCCTTTTCTATAACAGCATAAACCTTTACCTGCTGCACACCTCTAACTGTAGTACTCGGCTCTCCTGGTTAGTTTTGATAAGGTTCATTTGCCTTTATTCCCTCTCTAGTTGTGTTTGTAGGTCTTACTAGCCTAGTTGCTCTCCCACCTCGCTCACTATGAAGAGCATAAAATGCTTGTACTGAAGGTTCTCTGGGTGGTGCTTTTGTACAGTTTATGGCGTAATGTCTTATCTCATTACACCGAAAACATTTAACTTCCAATTAACCATACCTTCCTGAATGATTCTTCCTCCATACATTGCACCATGGTAATATATCTTTTCCCTACGTGCCAAATCCTGCACCAGTCTATCTTGATAGTCTTGCCTGTTACTTAACTCACACTTAACTTCCCTGGAGTTGGTTTACTTCTCCCATCCTCATATTACTTCTAGAATAAGGAGAGAATCTTGATCTTCGTTCCTCATTCCTTTTCCAGGGTTATCACAATGATTCAGGCTACTGATTTTGTTAGGTCCAAGTCGAAACTTCAAGTTCTTTATCTAACTTTTCCTATTCTACTTCTTTCTCGACCTAGCCTCGGAAAGTAGTCCCAGTGTACAAATTCAATTTCCCCCTCAAGGATATATGCAAACCCTCTCAAAACTTCTCACTCTTTTTCTCTTCGGTAGGGTAGATATCCTTAGTGTATTTGTACAAATCTTTAAACTTTTTAACATATTCTCTCACCATCATCAGTCCTTGCACCAAATTGATAAATGCAACCAACTTCTCCTTTCGATAATTTTTGGTCAGATATTCTTTGCAGAACTCTTCTTGAAATACCTGCCAATTCAGAACTTCTCCGTAGAGATTCCGAATTTGAGTTAACCAATCATCAGCTTTATTGAACATCAATCCATAAATGTTGCTCATTTTTTCTTCATTAGTCAGTTGTAGGATCGTAAAAGCCTTCTCCACAATCTTGATCCATTTGTCAGCCTGTCCTTGATCCAATGTACCATAGAAGTCATACACTCCATACTTCTTTATGTGTTCAATTATGTCTCTGGGCCTCTTATACTTTTCCCTGTCTCTTTCTACCATTATCATGGCCATAGTTTGCACTAATTCCGCAGCATCCATGTACATCATTGGCAGTACTGGGTTAGCTTCATTTCCACATACCGGCTGTGGTGGTTGTCCATTACGTGTTCACCTTGGTAAGTTAAAATTCAGTATCATCATCCTCAACATCAAACTACCTTACCCACTCTCTGCACTATGCGCATGCCCATCACTCCTTTCGTTACTAATAGAGGCTTCTAATGGGGATCTATTTCGTGGTATTCTCCACTTTTATTCACATTTTCTACCCTTTCTACTATATTCATTCTATCTGCTTGGGCACTTCGGCCCCTACTTCGGCCTCTTAGTCTATCTTTAGGTCTATCTTGAGCACCTAAATCACCTTCCCTAATTCTTGCCATTACTTAACTTCCTGTAATTTAAGATCAATTCATTCAGTACTCTTAAATCATCACACATCACATCATCAATCATCACTATTCATTCATTACATAACTTTCTTCCAAATCTCAAATTTTATAGCCTAAGCTTTAAAACTCATTAATAATACCATTTCCAAAATCTAGGTTTCAAAATTAATATTATTCTTAACCTTATAATCTAAACTTTCAAAACCTAGGCTTTGATACTAAAAATTGTGACACCCCTCCCCACTGACACCCACGTTGGATAAATTTATAACCCAGACTATCCATCACAGAGTAACAGCGTGGAAAGGTACCACTTCTAAGAATATTTAAATAAAACTATGTAAATTGACTAGTTTATAATACAGGGTTAATAATATTTATATTGCTCTATTTATATCTTAAACCTATCCATTAATGTTATTTGTTTATCTGGTATCTTGAATGTTACTTAATAACAATACTAAAACTTATATACATCACAATTACCAATCATCATAAAGCATAAATGATAAGGTTATATACAATCTCATCGACATCACACTATTACTGAAATATAATGTACATATATATATATACAAGATCAGTGTTCAGCAATGAGGGGAAAAACTAGAGAAAAAGGGCTATCAAAAATATATATAATATAATACATTAAAAAGGTTATCCTTAAATAAGGTAGTCTAACTACCCTAGGATGTACTACCTATAAATATACCTAAAAATAGTAGCAATAATCCAAAATCTCAACCCTATACCGGCAAAAAGAGTATAGCATCAACAGTGTTCGGTAACGGCTAAGTCCAAGTTAGAGTGACCTGGACTTCAACCTGTGTCTTATAGGCAACGAAAATGACTGTCAAACATTCATCTGAAAAGTCATTTCTCACCGTACTAATGCGGTAGTCAGTGACTATAGGGTCTACGGAGACTCAAAAAGATAGCTCAACATCGGAATCATGTCTAATATAGTACAAGATCATCTCGTCACCATATACATCTAGAGACTGGGCTACCTACATGATTGCCATTATTACTCTATACAGTATGTACAAGTAGCTAAGCTGAAAAGAAAACAATTTACAAAAGGGAATGGTGAGTAATTCTATATGAAACACCCAGTAAATGAACTAAATAAAACACTCCCGGTAATTGAAATAATAACATTTACAATAATAAACAAATTAATTTAAAATCAATCGATATAACAGTTAAACATTAACTGTAAACCAAAGAGTCAGATAACAAACATTCAAATCATATAAACCAAATCACATTTAATTCCTTTAAACAATATAATCAAATTACAAATGACTATTTATAACAGGATATAATCAGATTGTTGTCAATGTGGTGAGTACCAATCAGCACATTGAAGGCTTGGATCAGGTATGCATACCGTACTTATAAATCACACAAGATAGCCCAAAAAGCTTTCATGATCATATATCACTGTATCCCGGATACAGGAAACAACATGAGTTGCTATGTTCTAGACACAGTCTTACATCTCATTGAACCCTGCCGTACTCCAAACACGGTCTTACTGTAACCCTTTAATATTCAATTACTCAAAATCATTCAAATAATATAATTTCTCAAATCAATCTTAGTCTCAGCCAAGCAAAAATACTATAAATATATCTCAGTATTCAAATTCAGTTCAGAAATAAGTTTTTCCTTCAAATCAGACTGAGGCATTGCCATAAATTACATAGAGGCGCTGCCTTCAGCCTCAGAGGTGCCAACCTCTTCAAGTAGAGGCACATGCCTTTGTGCTCTAGAAGCGCTGCCTCTATTACAGAGGCGTCACCTCCCTTCCCAAAACTAACATATATATTTTCAAATTTTTTGAGAAACCGAGAATAAATCAATTTATTTCAAACAATCAAAACCACAACCAAATCAATTATTCAGCATAAGAAAAACATAGGGTTTTAAAAAAGGATATCCACTCACCAACGTCGTTGGTTCCCCTTACTCCCTTGAGCCTCTATCTGCTCTAACGTTACACCAGAAAAAACTTTTGGTAACTCAAATCTTCATTCCTTCTGCTCTACTTTTCTTTTCCTTTTGTTTTCTGTTTTTGGTACCAAAATGAGTTTTGAGCTTTTTTTTTTCTCATTTATTGCACAGGATGTAGGGTGAGTCATCCTCTACATCCTCTGTGAGCTCCACACATCCCGTAATCATTTTTCATTTACAATTCTCTCATTTGATAATTTGGGCGGTTAATGCCTATTTGCACTTTAGTCCTCGAACTTAATTATCTTCAATTAAGTCCTTTAACCAAACTTATTTTCTATACAATTTATTCTTATCTAAATATAGTATTAAATATTCGGGCACGGATCCGATATGATGTATATATATATATGGAAAAATAATCAATTCTATTCTAAACTTTAATTAAATTATTAATTTAATCCTATTTTGAAAGTTATTTCAATTTACTTCTTCAAATTTACAAATTGTGTCAATTTTATCCAATTTTATTTGAAGAATCTAATTATATTTTTAGAAATTACTTTTAGATCCCTAAAAAATAGATTTTGTACTTATTAAATTTTTTATCCTCTTTTTGTTACAAGAAAAAATAATTTTAAATTCTAATAATACCACTCTCAACAAAAATCTAAAAATTAATTTATAAATATTTTTATAAATTTTGAACCTTTTCATTAAAAACCCTTATATTTTATGTAACATCCGTGTCCTTGAACCGGATTAATTGAAGTTAATGATAATTAGAGATTATTCAATTATATTAAATTGATGTGAATTAGAGTTGATGTTTATTATGTTGATAAGGAAGTAAATAATATTTTTATAAGAAATAATT
>CATIWO010061444.1:0-12360 GCA_949673435.1 Macaranga tanarius | reverse complement strand
TCAGTATGACTTCAACACATATTCAAATAAACATAAACTACGATTCTAAAATAATCAAAAATTAGAATGAATGAAATTTTAAACAAAAGCTAAAAAAAATGAAAATTTACTGAGAAATCGAATTTGAAATTGATTTGGCCCACAGGAAATGGTGTTTGAATGAGCTTCCTTGCTCTTGGACTCCAGATTCTTTCCTTTCTCCAATTCTGTTCCCAATTCTCTTTTTTTTTTAGCTCTTTTTTTTTTCTTTAGTTAAAGTTGCTAACCACTTTTTTTTTTTTTTTTTGGTTTTTATAGAGGTTTTCTACCTCTAAAGTCGTCATAGACCTTCAACCTCCTCTCCCATGAATGTGGGAGAGGAGTTACAGAACGTGGAGGAATCTCACGTTCTGTCATTAATGCCCATTAATATTTTTTTTCAGTTTAGACACGAAGAGGCGCCACCTCTTCATCATAGAGGCGCCGCCTCTTTGCCATAGAGGTGGCGCCTCTGGGCTCCTGAAGCCCATAAGTCTGATTAACATGGGCCTAAATCCATTGGGCCACGTGGGGTAATCATTCTGGGATGAACCTTTTTCTTATTGGGTCCAAACTATATATATTTTTTTAATTTAATTAAATTTTTAAATGAATTAGAATCTGGCTCCTTAGCAATTTGGGCTTATCTGTCATTTATCATCACTGGACTTTTGCCTCGTGGGCCGGGTCAAACCATGTGTCCACAGTGTTTGTTTGTTGAATGTTATTTTCATATTGTTTTGAAGTTTCTTAATTGTTTTATTTCTTTAAATATTACAAATTTTTTATTGGTTGTTCTCAAATTGTTTTCTGATTGTTAAATGGTTGTTTTGAGGTTGTGTGAGGTTGTTTTAACATTTTTTAATTGTTTCATTTCTTTAAATATTACAAATCTTGTATTGGTTGTTATCATATTGATTTTTAGTTGTTTTCTAATTATTTTTATGGTTGTTGAATGGTTGTTTTGAGGTTGTGTGAGATTATTTTGACGTTATTTATTATTTTTTAGTTGTTGAATGTTGTTTTGATGCTTTTTAATTGTCTTATTTCTTTAAATATTACACATTTTTTATTGTCTATTCTCATATTATTTTCTAGTTTTTGAATGGTTGTTCTGACGTTATTTATTTTTTTTAGTTGTTGAAGGTTGTTTTCATGTTGTCTTGAGGTTGTTTTGATGTTTTTTAATTGTTTTATTTCTTTAAATATTAAATTTTTAGTAAATGAGTAAGTTAAAATTTTTAAAAGTAAAATATATGATTTTTTTAATAAATAAATTTAATATAACCTGAAATATGGTGGCTTTATTTTGGCTCTATTTTATACTTTGTAAAATAGAGGCAAACAGAGTTATTCAAATTGGTTGTTTTCAGGTTATTTTCTAATATTTTTTAGTTATTTTCTTGTATTTTTTGGTTGTTTTGATTTTTTTTATGACTCTATTTTTTATTATTTTATTTATTTAAATATTACAAAATTTTGAATAGATAAGTGAGTTAAAATTTTTAAAAGTGAAATATATGTGTTATAGATTATTTTGTAATTGGTTTTTTCAGATGTATTAGAAAATTATGTGTTATTAAGATATTGGTTGAAGTGGTGTGGATAAGATAAATAACTGGTAGTTGTTTTGTATTTAAATTCTTAATTTAAAATTTGTATTTAGCTCATTCTGTTTGGTGTTATATTTGGTAAACACCGTTGTTATGCGTGAACACCATATTTTAAATTTTATTTTCGCAGAAATGTTATTTTTGAAATAAAAAAAAGTCAATCATATTTTCGAATTTTTTTCCCGTTTTTGATTTATTTTTGTAAATTTTTTTTTTTTTTACCACCGGACAAGTAAACACACAATT
This sequence comes from Macaranga tanarius, assembly GCA_949673435.1. Taxonomy (NCBI): domain Eukaryota; kingdom Viridiplantae; phylum Streptophyta; class Magnoliopsida; order Malpighiales; family Euphorbiaceae; genus Macaranga; species Macaranga tanarius. The sequence continues at coordinate 10,483 of CATIWO010061444.1, read as the reverse complement.
TTCATTTTCGGGCTTTTTTAACGCAAAATCTTATGGCTTAATGATTTGATTTTTATTAAAATATTCAGAGGTTAAACTGATAAAAAAGGTCACAAAAATGAATTTGGCATTTGAAAAAAGTTTGGAAACCAAATTAATCCTTTTTAAAAAATATTTTTGAGAGAATTAAGAAATATAATTTATACAGCATATAAATGTGAAAAATTATACAGTTGTAAATAAGTTAAATTGTTTAAAAAGTATTGAAAATTCAGTTCGATAAAAATTGGTTTAAATTCATGTTTGAAATTTTATTTAACAGTAAAGATATATGTCCGCGCGGTATGATAATTATCAAATTAATTTTTATATTTTTATATTTTTATAAAATTAAGAACCAAAAATATAATTTTTAAAATTTTTTTGTCTTCTAGTGCTACGGGCGTCATGTATCAACATTTTTTTTTAAAAAAAAACAATGTATCAATATTCTTTAATTAATAAATGAGTTGAAATAATGTAAAGTTTGTAAATAAAAACCACTCCAATCATGATCCTGAAAAAAATAAAATTAAACTTAACTGGCCTTGACTTAAGTTGACTACGGTCTAGCTACTAGAACAGTTGGGCCTGAGCTAGGCTTGAGCCGGGTTAATTGCAGCCCAAAAAAGAGTCAAAAGAAGCCTCATGTATGAGAACCGTGGCCTCTCTCTTGCACTTCTTATTTTCTTTCACTTTCCCGGGAAAATCATTCACACCTGCAGAAAAAGGAAAAAAAAAACCTACAATAATGGCAGAATGGACCAATCTCCCTAAAGACCTCTTAGAACAAATCTCCAAATGCCTCGACACCTCAATTGATCTGCTTAGATTCCGTTCAGTTTGCACTTCATGGCGATCATCGGTGTTCCCAAAACGTAGCCGTTTATCAGGCACTTTCCGTATACTCCCAAACGAAGGAATCTCACGGACATCCTTTGGTTTCTACCTCTCCAAACGAACAATATTTCTCATCGGAATACCCAATTCCCATAGCCAAACGGATCCAGATGGGTGGCTAGTCAAAATAGAAGAAGATATCCCAGAAAGAAAGCACCTTTTAAATCCTTTATCAAGGTATCGATTAAATTCTCTACCCAGTAACTTTCCACGGGTTCTTGATTTATTTGACTTTCGGGTTTCTGAATTGGGTCAAGAATATGTTCTTCATCATGTTAATTATAAACCCAGTTCACCATCTATTACAGATGCTGGTACTTTGTACATGGAGAAGGTGGTAATGATATGGTTAAACAGTGAAAATGAGAACAATTTTGCTTTGCTTACTATTCATGTTTCTGGGAAATTAGCTATGTTTAAAAGTGGTGATAAGAGATGGACTATTATACCAGATATGCCTTCTCCTTATGATGATGTGATTGTTTATAAAGGGAAATTTTATGCTGTTGATAATACAGGGAGAACTGTGATTGTTGGGTTGACTACTGAATTGGGTTTGATTGCAAATCCTGTTTTTGGTGGTGATAAGAAGTATTTGGTTGAGTCTATTGGGGAGTTGTTGTTAGTTGATATGTATTTGAGTATTGATACTGCCGAAGGGGGTTTGAGTTTTGGTGAGGAATTTTTGGAGCATCTTGCTCAGTACATGAGCGAGAGGACAGTGAGGTTTAAGGTGTTTAAGTTGGATGAAGAAGTGCAGAGCTGGATTGAAGTCAAAAGCTTGGGTGATCGTGTGTTGTTTCTGGGTGATGATTCTACATTTTCAGCATCGGTTTCTGATTTGTCTGGGTGCAAAGGAAATTGCATATTTTTTGTGGACAATTACTTCTACTCGAGGGATGAGTATCCAAGTGCAAGTGGGGGAGATGATGGAGTGTTGGCAGGTCGAGACATTGGTGTGTTTGATTTGGAGAGTGGTTGTATCGGACCTTTAGGGAATTATCCTGAATATGCCAAGATGTTCTGGCCACCTCCGCATTGGGTTACTTCAACATCATCGGTAAGTATTCTCCTTTGTCCTCTTTATAACATTGTTAGGAAGTTTCACCTTTTGTTGTGCTTTAATTTCATTATGCTCGTCTTTTGCTCCTTAGTTTATGTAGGCATTCTGGAAATGCCTTGGCAATTTATTTCCTAGCATGTAGGTTGAGTTTTGAGTTATACTCCTTGCAGACTCAAATTGATTATTAAATTGCAGTAAAAATGTACAGATTTATATCAACTTCAAAAATAAGTATTGACTCTGGTAATTATCATAGTTATTTTTCACAAATGATAATAACCCTTTTGTTATCCATGAGAACGTTATGTTTCAGGTTCAATGCTTTAAGTGTAGTTCTCATAGAAGTGATATTTGAGTAGCTAGATTTCAATTCTCTACTTCTTTCTGTTGGTTCCTTGTCCTGGGAGGCCAGAGTGGTGTATTTAGTGGCTACAAAATGAGCATTTCATAATTATAGGATTTAGCTTTAGTGCAAGATCTTGCTGTTGTAGTTGTGCTCTAAGAACCGCCTTACTTTGTGAGAGTTGACATACATTTTCAGATGTTTATGCTTTTATAATACTTTTCCAGGTTCAGCTTGTTGTCTGCATCTGCATGAAAGGTCCCTCCGCACTTCATTGCTCATCTTTGGTTTGAATGAAGGATATGTTTAACTATTTTTTTGGTAGAATTGAAGAGCTCTATTGAGGGATTGAATCTGTAGTAATTGCTGCATGCAGAACCAAAAAATTTCAGGGCCCTTGCCTCCTTTTGTTTAGAAAGATGCAGTGTAGGCATTGCCTTATCTAGTTAGCTCACAACAAGGGACACTACAAACTTAGAATCTATTTAAGTATTTAAGTCATCAATGTTAAGTTTTTCCTAATGGCCCAAGGCACAACGGATGCAACTAGAAATTGATGTGTTTTTTCAAAACATGGCCTTTATCAGGCATATCTCCACGAGAAAATCCTTTGAAGGCAAGGGGATGCCATTCTAGGGGCATGAGTCATTGGAAATGTACCTTTTGGAGTCTGGGAAAGATAATTAAAAGATTTGTGATTAAGAATGGTGTCTCCAAATCCCCATCAGACCCCATTCCATTCCTTTCAATTCTCACCCTTCGCAGAACTACTTTGCATAGTTGTCTGAGGACTTGCTAAATTCACCCTGCTGTCAATCCAATTTTTGTGTTTTCTTAATAAAAGCCCAAATCTAAAGCTACCAACTACGACTGGCTGTTTTATGTTTATTCGTGTCGAGACTGCATGGCTTACTGAAGTACCATAACTAAACCTTTGCATGAGAAATTGTCAAAACTATTTATGCAGTTTTTTTTTTTTTTTCAATTCTCTACTTTTTGCCGCGTGGGCCACTGGCCTGACAAATTGGGATGGTGTGGGCCGGAGCATATGGCCCAAAAGCCAATTTTTTTGTGGTTAGTATTAGTTCCCCAAAGGTCAACGTACCTCCTCTGCTATGTCTTCCCTCACAAAGTTTCTTAGATCTTCTATTGCAAAGGTAGCATTTTTTGCCAGCATACAGAACTCCAAATGAAGCTGGATGATGAATGAAAATGTTCTCGACTCATTATTTTATCTTAATTCAATATTTTTAGAATTAGTTATTCATTATGTTTTTTGGTTGCCACTTGGATTCATAAAATGTTATGTTGGATTGTACCGGCATGTGCCTCAAAGCCGCTGACCCATACTTATTATTCTTGATTGTGACTGCACATATTTAGATCTACCTGAGTATCTAGCAATGTTGATTCATGTCTTGTTCATAAATATTAACTTACGTTCCCTTTATAATCACATTCTAATTGCTGATTTTGTGAATGACAGGTGCAAACTCAAAGTCAGCTTGAAGAGCTCTCTTTGTAAAATGATGTGTAAATATTCTGCTTAGCTGCCCTGTTAGTTTTCAACATGACCTGGTATTTAGATGCTGACATTTGATCATGTGATCTGGTGGCTTCTCTTTGTTTATAATAGAAAAAGTCAAAGGTCTAATGACAATTTCAGCGTTATAATCAAAGAATATGAACTCATACAAGCCTGATCAGTTTCATTGTGGGCACCTGAGTTATTTCGTCATCTACAGTCTGCAATGCGGCGAGCAAGTAAAGTGCCATCACCTTGAAGTTACATAAGAAATTTGCAGATCACCCAGTGCGACCAGCGTACTGTGGTGGAGCTGGCGTACCATTTGTGACCATTTGTTAATTTAGGCTGATCTCAAAGTGCTTGCTAGTCCAGTAATAAACTAATAATGTATTTTCCTTTCTTATCAGTCTGCTATATTTATTTCATAATCTTGGTCAGCCTGACTTTAACCAATCTTTAGCCAGTTTCTGCTATCAAGTTCTTGCAAGTTGATTATGGATTTGTACATATGATGCCTTGTTCCCTTTTCCTTTTTTTTTTTTTGGGAATGCACTAGAATTAGATATCAGAACTCAGAAGAGCTCAAATGGGGCATCGGAGAAAAAAGAAAAAGTGAAGCTTGCGTATGATACAATTTCCAGTACATAACAGATCCATTAAATCACGTCTGCCATAAATATTTTGAAGAAAAAAGTTCTAAGCTGGGTATGTGTCCATATTGTCTTTACATTTGCCAAACCTGGAGTCTGGTCGTCCTTAACAATTTGGAGGGTAAACCTGGGAATAAAGCCACGGTGCAGAGGCTAGACACTGGTTTCCCATCAAATAAAATTGGTTTGTACATCTATTTCTTAAAGAATTTTCTGCTCCGATTAACTTTTGACCTTCAACTATAAACAACAGAATTAGCTGACTTGATGGTAGAGAAGCATAACATCTTTAAACAGAATATATAATAATCTTTCATCTATTCTACCATAATAATTTTTGAGCAGCACAGATAACAATCTTTTAGCTATTACATCTGAGGACAAAAGAGGTATGATCAAAACTTTCGAACATGATCTTTCTATGGCTAAAGAATATACAAGGTTAGATACCAATTCTAGGACCCTGAGAGCCACAAGGGTCTAGTCACATCTATGTAACTCAGATTTCACTTGACACCCTGAGAAGTCAATCTCGTTCAGGAGCATCTCTATAAACTCTTCTTGAACTTAGGTTGCCAGCGTATGACCAAACCTTCTCAAAGTCTTCTGGGCATGGTTTCTCGAACTTTTGATTAGATGCTTCCTTAACGTCGCTCCTCTTTATAGAGGACGGTGCCCTTCCTGGGCTTCCAGACACTGGTGTGGAAGAATAGAATGTTGGGGTTGCAAATGGAGACGTAAAGGGACTGTGTTGGATGGAAAAGGGGCTAGGAGACATTCGCTTCTGGATAGGAAGGCCACCCAAACCACTCCTATTGAATAGGGACATCGATTCTGCTGCAGCACATCGCTTTGTGGCATCATCTACATAAATAACATCATCTATCCTTGCCATGATGTTGAAGGCCAGGCTCTCCATTACTCTTGAATAGCTTTCAAGAATCGATTGTCCAACATCCTGCAAGGAAAAAAAAAAAAATTTCTTTGACCTTTTTCCTTTAGTGTTTAAATCAAAAAGAGTAAGCCACTTCACATCTAACCATATCAGCGCTTACAAGAAAAGAAATACCGCATGGAATAATGCAACAGGATATTATCCACATAAAATAATCATGTGTTGTGTGCCAGGCCTAGATCTATTGATACTAAATGCACGGAAAAACTGAATTGGCATCTTGTGTTTTTATTGTTACAGAAGACTCTGAAGATAGCCTCCACTATATCTTTCCCAAGACACCGATAATGTAGCATATTGTATGTATAATTATTTAAGCTTAGCAGTCAAAACTAGCAAGTGATTATAACTTTGGTGATGTTACTGAAGGACTGGAGAAAATACCTTGTTGTATTGAATCTTGTGCATATCCAGTGCTGTCTGAGGGAGGCCGGGAAAACGGAGCCTTAGGCTCTGCAAGAGGGTCTCAGCTCGTTGGGCCAGAAAATGATTCTTTTTTTTGGTGTCAGCAACAAGGCCTTTCACCTTGCCTCCCCATGATGAGTGCCTAACTTTTATATGATTTGTGTGCTTTCTCTGATCTTTCTGCTTCCAGACATGCACTGCTGCTTCAATCCTGTTAGCTATTTCCAGTGTGTGATGCTCCGTTGAGAGGTCTAAGCAATCAAGAAGACATTCTGGTGAAAATTGCTCAGCTGTTATGTAGCGGTAGATGATATCTCCCAGGCAAGATTTTCCACTCTTATAGTGGTTGCACAAAAAGAAAGCAAAAAAAGAGGGAACAAGAAAATGTGAGCAGGTAGATTAGAAAAAGAAGAACAAGAAACTACAACTTCTGTAATTCACTAAAACAGACAAAGTGTATGAATAATGTGTAAACAAGGCATGTCAACTTCTATCTATGCAATACTATAATTATTTCTCTTTTATCATATATTAGTTTCCAGAGTTATAAATACTGTCTCAGCCAAAGACATACATTTCCACAGGCAAAACTGATAAGCACCAAAAGACTCAGTGATATAAAGGTAAGCTATTAGAGTGTAACACCGATAATGTCAATCAATTTGAGAGAGATTTAAGATTGGAACAAGTTTTACGTCAAGAAGTTTAAAACACATGTTTAGCTATGCAACAATGCTTATCTTTCCACTACATTGACAAATAAATTATGCAATACCCTTGAGAGGAGGAGAAACTTCAATAAGATTTTGTATAAAAGGGTTCTATTACATCTCTCATTCCAAACAAGTAGCAATTATCCAGCTCAGCTTGATACAGAATTCATAGATAACATTAAAATTTTACCAGATCTAATGTCATAAGTTTAGCAATAGAACTTTCTCAAACCATCCAATGGTAAGACTAAGCCTCGTTTCTCATAATTTTTTTGAACACACGTTTGCATGCCCTCAAAGTTCGTATTGCAACACCAAAATGTTTCACTTGTTCCAGTTTATATTCTTTCAATGCCTTAGACAATAGCAGACTCCAGAGTCTTGTATCTACTGTAATATTTAGAACCATTTCTTTATGCCTTTTATTCTTTCAGTTTTAATTAATATGGCTTTCCATTCCTTGAGCAAGAGTCTAAAGTCTAAACATACCCTTTGCCTAACATGAAATCAGTTCTTCTTTCGGAGGCTTTCTAAAACATTAAAGGCACCAAAACATTATCATTGTTTGGAAATAACAGCAGGTAACATAAAACCATTCTCACAGCATTTTATGTTTAGCATTGAAAGCCCAACCACTAAATTAAATAGTAAAGTCAGGGTATATGATGAGACTGTAAATCTCTCAGGGTCCAATTTAATGACACAACAAGACTTAAAAAAAATGAATAAGAAACTAGTACATTAATTAGATAAGCAGTTATTGAACTGAAGTAAGATGAATAAGAATGGAAACTAGTACACAAATTAGATAAGCAGTTATTGAAGTGAAGCAAGATGAATGAAAATGGAAACTAGTACACTAATTAGATAAGCAGCTACTGAAGTGAAGCAAAACACTTCCATTGAAGAGGAATAACCCATACATACCTTAGGTAAGGTCTCCAGATAAGCAGTGGGTATCTCCATCTCAGCAAGCACACTACTATTAATTGCCATAGCTGCCTTTAGTATCTGGTTTGTACAATCCCTACACTGCTGCAACATTTTCCTTGCATCCTCAGACAACCCATTTGATGGTACTTTAGGACAAGGCAACCACCATTTCTCTTCCTGTCTGATTGAAGGTCTGCCAGTGGAAATACCTGATGGATACACATCACAATCACCACCATCAGCCACAATTATCCCTCTATCAACATACCAAAACTCAGTCTCGCAAAACCCATCAAGCATGCTAATCAACATAGCATCAAGCTTCTTCAACGCAGGTAAATTGACATATAAATCAGAGCGAGGTCGAGCCGCCATGACCTCATAAGTACCTCCACCAGGGAATTGTTGAATTGAAGGAACAAGCTCAACAATTGAATCACTCACACACAATAACCATTCCATTTCTCTTCGCCACATTGATATCTTTTGTGGGGCTAATGGTTCTAACCTCCATAGCTCACCAAACACAGTTGCTGCAACAATTAATTAAAAATAAATAATTTTATTATGACTACACAAACACAAACCCACATTAAAAAGGAAAAATCAGCAATGATTGAATTGAATACGCAAACAAACCAGAAAGATTAGTGATGGCATTTGAGATTGCAAGTGCAGTACACACTCCTTTACCACCTCCAGACATATCCTCTCCTAAAAGAAGCTTAGCAAATCTCTCTTTCATCATTTCCACTTCTACAACAATTTATGCACATATTCAGAAAAAAAAAAAAAAGAAGATAAATTACTAAATACAGAAATAACTAGAAACAGATGATCCTCAAATAACACACAAAATGAGATCTGCAACAATTACAGTAGACATTATAAGTATAATTATAATGGGTATTAAAAAAAGACTTTAAATCTGGAAATTTAACAAGAAATCACCAGAATTAAAGTATGTAGTACCAGATAAATCCGTGTCCCGTTTCTGAGGCTTAATATCCCAAAGCATGATATCTTTAGGAAGCACAACCGGAGCTTTAAAACAGAAAGCAGCATTAGTAGAAGAGGATAATGGAGGAGAAGAAGCGAGAGAAGTAGAAGCACCTTCACCATCAAACCGCCGACAGGAGAAACTACTACAACTCTCTGACTCACTTACATCAGCACTCAAACTGTAGCTTCCACATCTCTCACTTTGCTCATCAGACCCATCATCGGACGTTACACTTCCCATACTAAAAGATCAGATGGTGGAGGTGGTGGTGATTGTGGTTAAAAAGCAAGTACTGAAGATAAAAAGGCACGCTTGTTCCAGAGGCTTACTCACATTGTACTCTTCCTAGTTTGTGTATATAATTAATGGATGCTTTTTTGTGGTCTCACTATTTGTTGTGTTGTTTTTTTAAGTAATGATCTCACAGACTGAAACTGTTGTGTTGTGTGTGAAGAAGATGAAAAAGTAGTATGAGAAGTAGTGGAAGTAAAAAAGATGAGAAAGTGTTAAGAGAGTGAGCGACTAAACGGCCGTTTGTTGTAGTTGTCGTCTTTCCGTAACTAGAGAGGTTTGGTTTTATCTTAACACCCGACACTCTTCTTTATTTGTGGACCCAATATGCTTTGCTTGCTTTCACCCCTTTTTTTTTCAATAAAATTTAGCCATAAATTTAGCTATAAATTGAAGGTCTTAGAACAATAAATCATACATAATATTAACGTGTATTCACTTCCCGTAATCTGATTGCATAAAACTTGAATACCCAACCTTTTGCCAAGGTATCTCCATGTTACCCAACCTTTAATTTGTAACTTAAAATTTAGTCACATTTGCAATGAGTGCCTAGGCTAAATTTCCAGCTACTAAAGATGCCGTGGGGCACGTGTGGCAGCTGATGTGTATCATAAAAGTCCAAAGTGGTATGTCATACTATGACACATCAATCTAATAGGACACGTAGCGACACATTACTACCACATGTTCCACTCATTCTCTCTCCTCTTTAAATTTTTTAAAATTAAATTTATTTTATTTTTTTCAACTTTCTTGGATTTTCCATCATTTTCTTACTTTCCAAACAATTGCATTTAACCAACAAATTAAAAAATTAAATTTGCATTAAATCAAATTTAATTCATCTGCAACAAAAATGGACTTTGTTAAAAAAAACAACAACTTAAATATTAAACATGCTTGTCATTTCTAATTCACTTGCACAATTATCAAATTTAAAAGAAATAAAAAAAATATTGGAGAATTATAGTAACCCTCATAAATTTTAAAAAATAAAAAAAATTAATTTATTACTAAAAGAAAAACCAACATCACACAATAGAGAGGAGCATATAACTATGATTTCAAAAGAAAAAATTCACTTTTTTTCCTCTTTTGTCTTCTTATACCTGGTGAGCTGAATTATACTTATAAGGACCAATCTTCTCTTTGTTCTCTAAAAGTTTTCTCCGCCATGAAAGTTAGCTAATATTTTGATTGGATTTTGTTCAATTGTACTTGTTTTCACATAAAAAAGAAAAGATAAAAGAAATTTTGGTAAGTTTTTTTTTTGTTGTTTTTTTTTTTAAGCTTGTAATAGATTGAAAAACAGAGAAGGTGATGGTCATGGCGAGGAAGAGAGGGGAGGAGGATGAAGCAGCGGTGGAGTGGAGACAAAGAGATAATATAAAGGGACAGAGGTTGGTGCGTTGCTGCTCGTGGTTATCAGTCGTTGCTGCTACTCCAGCCTTCGTGGACAGTCAGATATACTCTAGCCTTGGTGGACAATCATCGTTGTTACCAGTCTCGTACTGCTCCATCATGCTTGATCTGCCGGTCTTGAATTTTTTTTTTTGGAGGACGGTCAGATCTATTATTGTTGCTACTTCCTGTCTAGTTATGGAATGATTTTTTTTTTGTTGGTGTTTGTTGTGAATTTTGATAGTGATACTGTTGATGATTTTCTCCATGAAAATGG
>CATIWO010061424.1:0-16707 GCA_949673435.1 Macaranga tanarius | reverse complement strand
ATATATATATATATATATATATATATATATATATATATATATATATATATATATATATATATATATATATCAACAACGTATATATCATCACCACAATTAATGAAAAATGTCACACCAATAATTTTAAAAATATTAATATGATATATTTGAACTTGCTAAAGGCAGGAATTAAATATTTTAATTTGTCAAAAGATTACATGTAAAAAAAATTATTTACATATAAAATTACAATATTTTTTTAATTTATTCCAAAAAAATATTATGGTATGTCAAATTTTGTATCAGCAATTTCTTCATGTGAGGTTGTTTAATAAAAAGTCCTCATGTGAGGACATGTGCTGGTACACCCACTCCTTAGTTTCCGCTGCTTTGAGCAAATGTCATGTTGCTTTGAGCAAATGCCAAATCTGGTTATGCATTTTTCTTCATATTTCTTTTATTGGATACTGAGAAAGAGGGGAGATCTAGGAAGGACTGTTTTAGTTTGTTTTGGCTTTCATAATTTGTACAAGTAGTGTGATCTATGCCATGTTAAAAATGTTAATATACTTTAGATTTTTGTAGAAATAGCCATGTTCCTCAATTACTAATGAATGTGGACCTTCTAATTGAAATAATTATTTAACTTTGACTAATTTGTTTATTTGTTAATGTAGCCACATATGCACCTACATTGATATAATTCATGCTATATATTGAATTTTACAGAAATTTTTTTTTTTTTTTGGCAACTGAGATGAATATGGTAATGATAGATGACACAATAAGCAGTTAGTAGAGTGTTCCCGTAATAATTAAGAGCTTAATAACTCGATCCATCACGTGTGTGTGAGGCATTTGCCACCATGCCCATGGCTTGCTATATTTGACCTTTTGAGTTTTTAGGTATAACAAATATAAAAACAAATAAATTGCATAATATATATGTAGCTGCATTTAATCAGGGTTCCGTGAACTGGGTATAAGGGTAATGTACTTGCTATGCTATATATTGCAAAATGGCACACCATTCTCAAATTCATGCTTTTTTTTTTTGTCACGTACCTACGATAAAAAGCCCCATACGTATTTAATGTTCTTTTTCTACCATATGAATGCAAGTCCAATATGTAATCAAGAAGAGAATATTAACAAGAGAATTTGGAATCAAAACCTACCCACCTCTTTTCTCTCCTTTATTTTTTTCTGATTTTCATTAAAATTTTTTATTTTTACCGCTGCCAATAATTATCCATTTTTATTTCTTTCCATTTAATTTAGTTTATTTCGTTTCTTTTCATTCTATAAATACAAATTTTTGATATATTTATTTATTTATTTATTTATTAATCTTTATATTCTATGGAATTGTTACCATTGATGGAATTTGTTTGTTTATCTTTCATAAAATATGTTTATCTTCCAATTATAATTTTTTTTTTTTTTGATATTTCTGCAATCGAACTCACTTAAAGACTAAAGAGTTGATTTATGACAAATCAAAGCCACTGAATAAAGCATACGGATTGCCGAGTTGCACATTAAAGAGCTCTGTCAACGCAATTTGAGTGAAGATTTATTTTTTTATTTCTTGATTGTACTGTTGCTGATATTATTATTTTTTTAATCAAAATATACTTTTGGTTTTCAATTAATGAAAGATTCAAGCTCTTTCATTAAAAAAAAAAAAAAAAACAAGAGATTTTGAAATCTTTAATTCTATATATGAATCATAAAGAACAATGTGGAACTAGTTAAACTATACGTAAAATTCTAGAGCAGTACTTACCTAATACAATTTGAGTTCTTTAAAGAAATTTCAGCATTGTTGGTAAAGAGAATCAGATAGAAAAGTAAAGATTCAATTCGATGGCTTTATATGATTTGTCTTTACTCTTGCCTTTAGAATTATAGAGAAGTTGGAAAGGTCATAAAGAAAATGATGTGAAGAAGAGGTATCAACCGTGCACACCTTCTCTCTCAAGTAGTATTTTACATTTTGATTGTGATCCAAGATTAAATAGTTAAATAATAAATTTTTTTATAGTATTAAAAAATTTTAATAACTAGTAAAGAGTGAAACCTCTTCTAATTTTTTTTTAAAAAAAAACACTAATTTTAACTAATAAAAAGGATGATAAATCTTTTTTCACTAAATTAAAGAGGATCTTTGCTAGTCTAAGCTTTACCTAAGTATGTAATATCTAAGCTTCTTTTTATTTTTTAGAAAAAAAGCTAAAATTTGTCTATAAGTAAGCAGTATAGTGACTACATTTTTCCAAAAAATATATTATAAAAAAAATTATTTTTTCCATATTGTTCATCAGTATTTATATAAAGTTAGAATTTTATTTATTCTAATTTGTAAATTAAATATTATGGAAGGTGAAAACTAAGACCAAGCCAAAATTCCATTTGTCACACACTTAGGTCTTTTTTTTTTTTTTTATCTTTGTTTATTTTGCCTTAAATGATGATTTTGATATGCTAATTATCTCCTACAATTTTTTATATGCATGATTTCTAATCATTAATTTCTATTTAAAACTTGGTTAAATGTTTTTGTATAATTGCTACTAAATGCATAATCAAAGCCACAGATTATCTCTAGAAGTAGCCCCTTGTTTAATATTATTTTACTCAAAAATATTTACTTCATGGTCACATCTATCTACCCCTTCTATTTATCAATAGAAGCTAAGTAACAGTTACAAAAAAAAATTTTATGGTCAGTAAATTTTACATGTTATTTTACTCAAAAAAAAAAAAAATTGCTAATGTTGATACCTTAGTATGAATACTTAGACCTAGGAAATATCTTAGAAAAACTGTCCTCAAAGATGCATACATTATAAGTTTTTGTTTGTAGTAATAATATACACAATAATATCTTAGGAAAATGTCACCAAAGATGTAAACAATTTTACAAGATTTTTGTTAGCTTCTTGTTAAATTTTAGCTTCCCACTTTAGACCAAAGTGTGTTGGAATCACTGAAAAATAAATAAACAAAAAGATGGGCACTTGGAATAAGATTCTGCTCTTCTGATGATTCCTCATGGGAGCTTTGTGCTTCTACCACCTCCCTCACCATGTGGCCAGCTGTGTCAACGTTGTCTTACACACCTTCATACAGTGATGGAATGTCATTTTTAATTTAAAAACAACATTTTTACGAGACTTAAGAAAAAAAAATTAGGTGGTCCGTGAATCACTTGAATGCCATATATAAGTGAATAAAATTTAAATTTACATCAAATTTTACTTAGATCCTGTCATTCATTAACTATTTAAAAAAATTAAAATTCTAATTCGATTAGCTACTACCAGCATTAAAGTAATCCAACAGTACAGATTCAAAATTCAGGATCTATATATGTTTATTTTTTTTAGGGATAATTACATTTTTGGTGTCTAAACTTTTCTATTTTTACTATTTTGGTGTCTCAATAATTTTTTTGTTCAATCAAGTGTCTCAACTTTTCTATTTTTGCTATTTTGGTATCTTAACTTTTCTATTTTTGCTATTTTGGTGTCTCAACAATTTTTTTGTTCAATCAAGTGTCTCAACTTTTTAAAATAACTATAATGTGGTGCCTCCGATAGTAGGCCTGGCCAGGGCCGGTTCACTGTTCCGGTCCGGTTCCAAACCAAAAAAAAAAAAAACAGCATCATCACTTAAGTTCAAGCCCTTTAATTATTTTTTATTATTTTGATTATTAATTTTAATTCATTTATTATTTAAAATTTATTCACTCCAATTTTTTATTATATTAGTGTTTTTGACTTAATTAAAATTATTTTAAAAATTATTACAATATTTTATATTATTTAAAAAAAATTTAAAAATAAAAAAATAATAAAAAATTTAAACCCAGTTCAGAACCGGAATAGGCCAAGGACCGGTTTTGGTCCGGTTCCATAAACCATGGAACCAGAACCGCCGTCTCTGGAACCATGGCCACGCCTATCCAGTGGGAACTGGCTGGCGGGAGTGATGATTATACAAAAATGGGTCCCACTTTTTTATGATATGCATGCCACCTCATATTATACGTAATTAATGGACAAAAATAACCTTAAACGCAAAGACAGTCAATTAAATAACCTCATAGAGTTTAAAATATTGTAATAACCTTGCCATTCAGCTTAATCAAATGAAAGAATTCAAAGCTAAATAATCTCAATAATTTAAAATATTGTAATAATTTTAATTAAGTCAAAAATACTAATATAATAAAAAAAATTGGAGTGAATAAATTTTAAATAATAAATAAATTAAAATTAACAATGAAAAAAATAGAAAATAATTAAAGGGCTTGAACTTAAGTGCTGATACTGTTTTTTTTTTTTTTTTTTTTTGCTGTTTGGAACCGGAACAGCCGGTTCATGGTTCCAAAATTTTTTAACCCGACCGAAACATGTCTTCCTCCTGTTCCGGGCCGGTTCAGCCCCGGTTCCACATTTGACCGGTTTTAGGTTCGAACCAGCCCCTGGCCAGGCCTACCACCGGAGGCACCACATTATAGTTATTTTAAAAAGTTGAGACACTTGATTGAACAAAAAAATTGTTGAGACACCAAAATAGTAAAAATAGAAAAGTTGAGACACTTGATTGAACAAAAAAATTGTTGAGACACAAAAATAACAAAAATAGAAAAGTTTAGACACTAAAAATGTAATTATCCCTAATGATAAAAATTTTGAGTAAATATTTAAAATTGATGATTGCTACGGGATTTAAATAAGAAAATTTCGTACATAAATAGTTGGAAAAATTAAATGATTGAGGTGGGGATGTGAGAAGAATTTGTGAACCCAATTGAATGATTGAATTTGCAAAGTTAAGAGGCTAGAGCTAAGAATTATATGTGTAAACTTGGTATAGGCAGTGAGCCATGTGGCTTTGCCGACTTCTAGTTTCAATCAACAAAATTCTTGATGCATGTCTTATCACAATTTAATGTTTTTTGCGGTTTGTGGGCGCTGTGTGCTTCAAAACATCATCCACTGCCTATCCAATTATACTTCACTTAATTTTATATCCTCCTCAAGTACAAGTGTACAACCTCCCATTGATCACAAGCTATCAAAATAATTAAATTCTAAAAAAAATTTGGAATTATTAATGCCCATTTCTTCATCTTAAATAGTTTTTTCGGCTAGTAAGTTTTACTATTATTAATTTAAATTTATATAGTATCCAAATTAATTTTAAATTCTGCTAAATATGAATATCCCCTTTGTAGTCCATGCATATTAGCCTGTGTTACTACCTCCCCAGTCAGCAATTATCTGGGTGAGTGTGTGCACAATGCTCCCTATGTATGTTCATTTATTGCATGTGCCTGCCTGCATGAGTTTCAATTGCTTGTTTATTTCAAAAAAATAAAAAATTAAAATTACTAAAAACACAATATATAATTACTCCAAAAAAGTGAAACTTAATGTTAAAATATTAAAAAAATTAGATAAAATATAATATAAAAAATTTAATACGTAGTAAATGAAAATATTTTTCCTACTCTAATTAGGTCACCACTTTTTTATATTACAAATAAAATTAGATAATATAATTTTAAAAATTTTCTTAAATTAAATTTAATAAGTAAACAATTAAACATAAATTTGTTAAAATTGTAATAAATTATAACTATATTAAATTTGTAATAATAATAACAACAACAATAATAATATCAAAGTAAAAATTTAATAATTTATATATAATCACAAGTCTAAAATTTTTTTTATTCACGTGTGAAGGGCACAGTAGTTTACTAGTTATTATAAATTTATTCACTGCACCAATTAATAAAAATTTTAAAAATAAATAAATAAAAAAGTTGTTTTTGGATTGTGACATAGTCTTAAAATCATAATAAAAGGTTCTTCTAGTCAACACAAGCTTATGGATTCAACATTTGAACTATGAGATAACATGGGAGTGCTACCTTTAGAACAGACCAACAGAAGAATACCCACTTTCATGAGGAAGCTAATTATGCACGTAATTTTCGCACTTTCAAGGTCTTAATATATTGCTAGGTCTAGCAATTAATTAAGTATAATTCATGAAATATGTATAGTTTTATAAAGAAAATAGCATCAAAGAATTAATGTTAATTTGTTTTGATATAGATTCATTGTGTTGTACCATAAGGTATGATAGTGGTGGACCTTATTTGCGTAGCTTGGGGTGGTTCGCTAGAGGAGAAGACCTAATTAATTGGACGGTTCATGTATATATTGGCCTCTTAACAGGATAAAGGCTGGCCTGTTGCATCTCTAGATGGCTGCTATAGACCTAATTGTTTTTCTTTTTTCTTTTTTCTTTTTTTAAATAAGACTTATTTCATTAATTAATCATAAAAATAAAATACACGCGGAGAAAATATATATTTACTATTAATATTAAAAAATAATTAAATCTAAAAAAAATAAATTATCCTTACAAAAATGAAGATCAAATGAAAACTCTTCATAATGCAAACTAATACCGTAAACATGGAAATGATCAACCATTAAATGGTGTGGCAATAGCGATGATTTAAGAGGATGATCAGTCATACTGAGACCGGAGAGGGTTCTATTTGCATAAAAAAATTTTAAGGACATATATCACATGTGTAATTACATAACTATATATATATATATATTTTTTTATACTTCAGTATCTGTCCGACCTAAGAAGAAGATAATAACAGTGACCAAAACCCATTGTTGCTTTAGTACATTTCTGTCAAAAAGACTTGAAAAAGAATGTGTTTGCTTCTGCATATCTGGTAAATTGCATTAATGATAAAATGGGATCGTAGGTACTCTTCTCTATGAGGCAATGCATAAATGCCCCACTTTGATCAGCTTTTATTATTATTATTATTATTTTATTATCAATGCCACCCAACCCATAATTTTGTTTGTTTGTTTTTATTTACAGCCGTTATGATTATGAAAGACCCTGCCAATGTCCAATGGGATGATGCCTACAATACAACTCTGATAATTGGCTGGTATTTACCTTCGTTACAGGTGATTCAATGCTGGCACTTGTTTTGAGGGTCGTTGAAAATTCAGAACTTGATTAATTAGCTAGAGTTCGTTTCATAAATTTCAAATTTATAATGTTCCATGTATATGTTTCTGCAGTATTTTGGGAGATTTTTGAATTTAAATTTGATCCCATGCATGTTGTTTAAGAAAAGAAATTTACTTTTTTATCTAAATACAATTTATTTATATAATACAATAATTTTATATTTTAAAATCACATCAAAATTTATTCCGATGTAACAAAAAAATTGCATCAGAATTAATTTTATAAATTAATAATATCAAAATTTGAAAACTATTTTGTATTGTATAGTTTATCAAGGTCATTTGATCCCTACTAATAAAAAAAATTAAGGTATTAGTTTAAATAATTTTTTTTTAATTATCAATAGAGAGACTATATGATTTAAGCATTGGTTTCCTTTTAAATCAACAATAGTTGTAGAACGCTCTTGGAGAGAATTTACTAGTTGACTACTCGCTCACTGACATTAAAAAAAAGAACTTTATAATAATAAAAATTTTTATGAATATATTTTTTATTAAATTCATTTAACTTAAATTTTAAAATAATTATAATTTATATGACTATTAAATATTAAAAATATCAAAATAAAATTAAAAAAACATATACGTGGAGGAAAAAAAATTGACAGTAAGAACTTTTTGTTTGTTTTCTAATAGAAAAAATGAGCTACAGGGTGCCCAAATCATTTGGTCAAAATCAAAATCCAACACTTGAATTTAATATAGATGCCAGTAAAGTACTACTCACCTTATTATATATATATATATATATATATGCGATACCTCTTAGTCACCACAACAAACATAAACCCACAAAGAGAGAACAAAGAGAGAGAGCTAAAAACAATTAATTGAGATCATATATATGGCTAAGGCTGAGATACCAATTCTTGATTTCTCAAAGGAGGCATTACTATCAGTTGGGAGTGATGAGAAGAAGAGAATAGAGCTTTGCAACAAAGTTAGAGAGGCGTGTGAGAGCCATGGCTGCTTCCTTTTGATGTACGATGATCATTACAAGATCCCACGTCAAGATTTTTTCATTGGCATCAGGGCTTTTTTTGATCTTCCTGAAGAAACCAAAACCAAGTATGTTAGTCCCAAACCTTATCGAAGCTACTCTGGTAAGAGTCCCATTCTTCCTTATTACCAAAGCTTTGGTCTTGATGATGCACACAAGCTTGATCAAGTGCAAGCTTTCACCAACCTCATGTGGCCTCAAGGCAACCCAATTTTCTGGTAAGTTAATTAATTATGTGTGTATATATAAACATCTTCTTGACATGGAAGTAATTAAAATCCGCCGAAAACTGAGTAGCTAAACGGGCAAAAACTAATTTCATGCACTGCATTAATAGGTTACCTCGTGATAATAATTTTTTTTCTTAAAAGAGTTTATTCTAGAGATTTAAAGCAAACCCAATTGAGAATTTGAACAACTTTTGTGTGTGGGGGAGTGATACTGGTGTTGAGAGGCTGAATTATGATCATATGATAAGGTTCTATATTTGGGCATGATAACTTTTGATTGCTTTTAAAGATGAACCATCTTCAAATGGTATCAAAACTTGTCGTATGGTTTATATTTTGGCTATTATCTATGGGGTATGCCTATACATCTATTCACGTACTATAATTAAAATTTTGTCTGACTTTATTTTCTTATGCCATCACTATACCATACTTTTTTCTTCATTATCATGTTGCCTTGTAAATTTCTTGCAATGCCAGCAGCCTTCACATGTTTTATTCGCTTCCCAACCTGTAACACACTACACTATAGCTTAGGGTCTATTTTGCGGCCAAAGACACAAGTCACTGTCTATATAAATTTTTATATATATAAAAATATTAATCGTGTATTGTATCTGTCTTATAATATAAAATTATATATTTTTTAGTATATTAAAAATATATAAGTGACTATATGCCACAACTCGATACAAAGAAAAAGGCAATAAATTTTAGAGAGAGAAAACATGTATATTTATTTTTTTCTAAATTTTGGGTATTGAAAGCTTCTACTTAGACGTGATAAAGGCTGCTACCAAACTGAGTTGCTAGCTGCCAATGCTATATTAAATGGAGGCTTATCCTTGAAACAGATTGAATTAATTACACAGTGCATTTAAAGATGATAACAGATTGATTTAATTACAATGCCGATAATAAAATGATTATTGTTGTTATAATTCGAACTGCACATGTAGTTGCAGAGAAATTCAGTACACAGATATATATATATATAGTCAGCTTTTCTGTGACTGCAACCCAGTTCCATTAAAAATCTAGTTTTCTCATTAAATGTACATATATAATACCATGCAGACTGGCAGTTATCATTCAATGGATTAATATATGGGGTGCTCTCGGCCACAAACATACAAAATTTTTTTTGGCAAAATTACTATTTTGGACCTTCATATTTACAGGGGGCAGAATATCTATGGAGGTTATTTTGGTATTTTTATCTGTCGAGAGACGCAAAAACTTGTCTATCTCCGATTAGTCACACTAATGATTTCCCTTAATAAACACAAGATGGCCAATGACACATCAATAAAAATTTTCATTCAGCACTTTCATTTGTGAAAATTGAAGAAACCTTGAGTTTATCACTAGAATCCTTATTCATATATTGATGGATCACTTTTACTATGAGCAACAAAGAAATAGCTACTCTATTGTATAGTCCGCGACTTGTAGCGGATCTGGAAATTTTGTATAATGAGGTCCATATATGGGCTTCATGGGCTACATAACCTACATTATAACGTCTATTTATTTAATAGACTGAATTTTAGTAAATAAAGTCTTTCCTTTAATTATTTTTAAATATTTATATGATGTCCTATTTATAAATCAAATGGGTTCATCATATGTATATTATATATACATATAAAACAAAACATGGGGTCCATAGGCCCCATTTGGCAATACTTGCATCCGCCCCTAGACTTGTTGGACCTCCATTAAACAGAAAAAGATCATTGTATATTATCATTGTTTAATTTTACATTAGTGAATTAATTATTGAATTAGAAATGCTAAACTTTTATCATTGATGGATAAATATATAGTGAGGCATTGCATGCTATGAGTTCAAAGATGCTGGAATTGAATTTTATGATCCTGAAACTGATATTTGAGAGCTTTGGCATGGAAAAGCACTACGATTCCCATATTCAGGATAGCACTAGTCTATTCAAGATAACGAAGTATAGTGCTCCTCCAAGCTGTGGGGAAGGTGACAACTCAGCCATAGGTTTAAGGGCTCACAAGGACAAAAATGACATCACCATCTTATGTCAAAATGAAGTTCAGGGTCTTGAGGTTGAAACCAAAGATGGGGAATGGGCTCGAGTAATGGTTCCTCAGGATGCTCTTGTTGTCATGGTTGGTGAAGCACTCAAGGTGCGTATATATAGTATATGTATATGTCAAGCCCTTAATTAATTTCATTTTCTTGAGGGTTTTAATTTTCTTTTTAAATATTTTTTAATTAAATTATTTATTCTCATGATGAGGGTTAATTAGGGATTGGGTTCACTCTAAATATATTGAAGTCCAATGATTAGTATGAAATCTCGGTATGCTAATTATATCAATCTTTTTCTTTTTTTTGGTAGATTGTGCTATACAATGTTATAAATACTTCAATAATGAAAATGATTTTATATGAAAGAGAAAAGTTGAGATTTAGATCAATAGTTAAAAAGAAGATAGTAGTGGTTAAAATAAGTTGTATATCTTTTTGATAAATTCTTACTTATTTAGGATATATTATATTTAATGGTTAGATTATATAATATATATATATATATATTACATGTTTTTATATATGACTAAAAAAAATTGATGTATATATATTTGTCACACATCTGATTATTAAATATAATGCACTTGAAGAAAACAATTTTTTATCAGACAATTTTTGCTCTAACATCATTGCATGTATGCACTTAATTAACGGTAAATATATTTTTCAATTTGAATAAATTAAAATTTGAATTCAAATATCTACTCTTTTATATATAAATATTACAGTAAAACTATTTTCAACCCATTCATTAACAAAGACACATATGTATAAAATTATTCAATTTTGTGTGTTGGCATGAGTGAATTGACCTAGTGTGGTGTTGCCTGCATTTGTGTGTAGGTATGGAGCAATGGAAGGGTAAAAGCAACAAGACATAGAGTGGTAATAGGTGGGCAGGAAGACAGATATTCTTGTGCCCTCTTCACAATGCCAAAGGAGGAATCAAAGATTGAGGTGGCTTGTGAACTTGTTGATAAAGACCATCCTCTTCTCTATCGTCCTTTCATTTTTTCTGATTACATTTCTTACTATATTTCCAAGCTAAGTGATGATGCTCTTGAGATTTATGCAGCCATTTAACTAACTAACTAATGTCACCCCTTTCAATTAATTAATTAATTGGGTTTAAGAAAATGTAATTGATCATTTTTGTGTGTGTGTGGAAGACATATCTTATTGTGTATTTGCTTGGTAATTGTCAATTGGCGTTAGCTTAATTAATACATGATATTGATATTAATGTGATTTTATTTGTTCATACCTCATGATGATGAAGAAACCAATTGTTTTGGCTATTGGCAAATGCAACAACTTTCATTTTCAAAGTTAATCATATCATAGGCTTGCTTAATTATATTCTTTATTGATGTAAATCCGGTGCAAGACTAATCCACCTCTAGCTTGAGTTAAGGGAAAGAGATACATTTTATTTTTTCAAAAAAAAAAAAAAAACGCTTATTAGAATTTAAATTTATAACATCACACCGTCAAAAAAAAACTAATGTAGAATCAGCAATTATTGAATAAGTTAACAAGATCTATTCTCACTTAAATGACATCTTTAATTCAAGCTCAATTTTGCTAAATTAATAGCATTAAATTGCCCTAGTTCATACAAAAAAAATTTAAATGCTCTTTTTCCATGGAGCTAATGAACAAATATTTTAATTTATTTTTGTATCAATTTAAGATTTCTTTTTATATAATTGTTTCAAAAAATTTCAATCTGAGTCAAAATTCATTATCAATTATATAAGTATCGATAACATTAATACACTCTAAATTAATCATCAAAAGATTTATATTTCAAATTCTATCATCATTCTATTATACAATTTATCCATATATTTAAATCATTTAATCACTCTCTAAAATGAAATTTAGGATAGAGTTGGACTAAATCGGCCAAAAGTAATCTTTTTCATTTAAATAAAAAAGTTACATTAAATTTCAAGGACTCAACCGCAGAAAAAAACGATGTCGTTTCGCTCCCGTTCCTCTGGTTTATAACGTTGTTCCTACGAATCAACGAAATAACAGTACAGTACAGAGCTTTAATGGCGTTTCCACAGTTACAGGAAGAAGAGAACACAACCGATCAAAGACAAGAAATTGAGAAAGCGACAGCTTCAATGGCGAAATTGACGTCCGATTTAGATAAAGAGGTCAGCAATATCCATGTAATTGATGTTACAGCTTTTCTTTTCTTTTTTTATTCATTTGATTTTTTTTTTTCTGAAAAAAATGATGCAGAATGAGAAAAAATCCAATCTTTTAATAGAATTGAAACAATTACGCCAAAAAATCGATGAAAAAGAAGGTTCTAATGACGCTGTAATGAAATTAATGGCACTTTTGGAATCACTCAAGGTACTGGCTCAAACAATGTGTTTATTTATTTTTTATTGAAAGGCTTGATTTTGGTTATAGAGAATGTATATATATTTTTTTAGGGTGTTGAAAGGGAAGAATCTGATGTGGGAGCTAATTACGATGCAAAGAAATTGAAGTTGGAAGTTGAGGTTTATGAATTGGAGAATAAGTTGGCGTTTGGTTGGGATTTAAATACTCTCTCTGATGATCTAGATTGTACATTTGCTGATTCTCTCGAGAATCTTAATTCTTTGAAGAAGGTAAGTATAAGAATTTTTGTAATTTATGTTGTTATTTGAATTTATTTAAATGTAACTATTAGTATTACATAATTGAGTTAAGTATGAATCATGCTATACCGAGTGTAAAATACTTGAGTTTCTGTAACTGTGTTGATTATCTTTTTATCAGGTGTATACATTGTTTGGTTGGAGAGTCTATTCTATTCATGCATGGTTGTATAGTCTTTATTGTATTTTAATTGTTTGGATGTGTATTATTGTTGTGGTAGGAATTAGGAGGTCGGTTAAGGGATGTACTGTCAATAAAGCGGCAGATTGGTGATATTCCAACTCAGTCTGAACTCACCCAGTATGTTGCTTTGGTTCCTCTGACTTACAATTTTTTTTTAATTGTTTCTCTGGTTCTGTTATGACTTTTTTGAAGTTTAGTTTTTTTGAAGTGTGGAAGTTGTCATGGAGATTTTCTTTGATAGCTTGTCATGACTTGAGGATTTTCATATTCCTTGTTTTAATTGTGAACTAGATCTTTTTCTGGCAATCAATTGAATCATCCCTATCCTGATTAAATTTCTGGAAATGCTGTTCTTTCACATTGTCTTCAAACTTCAGGAGTACTATAGTTGATAGCATACTGAAGCTTGATTCAAAGTTGCAAAGTGGACACATCATCTCACCATATTCAATTATTTGATTCAAAACTGAAAGATGGTCTTGACCTTCTTATTCTTTCTGCTAGGCAGAGATGTGGATAGGTGGCCATTGCAGTCCCTCCCTGCTGCAGTTTTACATTAAGTGGCCTTAGGGCATCAAATCTTTGTTTTGAAATATTTATAATAGTTTCATGAAATTGCAGTTCGGTTTTATAGTTGTTACATTAGTTGAGCAAGCAATGCCATTTTTAATTTCCATATTTTTACTCTGATCATTGGGTTAGATTCATCATTCATTTCAATCTCTCATTTTCCAGAATAGTTGAGTAAAGAAAAGATATATTTTGGTGTTTGCATAGTTCCTGTCTAATTTAACTGTGGAATCTGCTTTTTTTTTTTTAGGTATGAACGCCGACTTTCAGAGCTGAATGCTCATATCCAGGTTTCAAATCCATGTGTGGTTTATCGGCCCTATGTTCGAAATTTTCACTGATTTTATATTAATGGCTCTTTTGATGACAAAACCATGTATTCTTCCTTTACAAATGAACAGGAAAAGCATTGTCAAACCCGCAAATATTATGCAACTTATAATGCTCTTTTGGAGATTAAAGAGCTGATGCTAAAGGAGACCTCTTTGCTAAATTCAATAAGTTCACAGGTATAAATCAAATTGAGAATCTGTTTGGGTTTGTGATCAGTAGTTCCTTTTCTGTGCGAAGTTCTGCTAAGTCATGCTTGGTGATGATCATTTGTTAGTTTCCTTTTTGTTTTCTTTCCTGTTTTAGTTTTGATCATTGTGCTAGTATAGTTTGATTATTCTTGATAATTTGTTATTGCATTTTGACAAAAGAAATTATTAGTTTGGTTACTGAAATGGGTATTATTTATCTACAAGTTTCATTAAGTAATCAAGCTCAAGTCTGTGTCCATTCTTAGTATTCTGATTCCAGATAACCTGCCTTTGTTTGAAGCACTGAAGCCAAAAATATGCTAGTGTCAAAAGATTTGAGGATTCGCTGGAATGTTGTATATAAATGATTGTCTGTTTGTTGATTGTCGCTAATTGCTTTTCCTGTTAACTTTTACAGTTTCAAGATGCCATTACAAGACCTGATGGTCGCATGAAGCTGATTAACTCCATGGAAGGAATTGTAAAGGGAAGCCAACAGGTAGTTGCAGTCTTTTCTTGTATATGACCTTTGGTAAATTCTTAAAGATTAGATATAGAGTGTTCAAATTACACCATTAAGCCTTACAAATTGGAAAGTCACTGCTTCTTTAGATGATTCTAGCTTTTCCTTTCATCAGCATTAATTTGTTACTTTTGCATCATGTCAAGCATCCTATGTGCTTTGACTTTTGAGATATATGGATGCAAAATGCTCATTCTGACAACTTTGTGCTTGTCACATATGAAGTTAACTGGACTTACCCACAGTCATATTCTTGAGATGTTATTACCAAATCACTTTCACTAGCAGCACAACTTAAAAGCTGGAGAGTGCTGGGACAATTCTTATGCTTTTTCCTTCCAATAGAGAAAAATGCAGTTAAAACTGACTTTAATGTTCTTTTTCCTTTTCCTTGCAACGGAGTAAAATGTAGTTAAAACTGACTTTGATGTTCAAGACAAGTCTCCAATCAACTACTGTTATGTTTTTGCATGAAATTGCTCTCACTTTTTCAAGGGATAATTTCTGCTGAATCTTACAGAAGCTACAAAAAGTTGAAGTTGGGCTTCAGGATGAGCAGAAAGCTTGTGATGCTCTCAAGAAGAGGTATGCTGCAGCAATGGCAGAGCAGAGACGCTGCTTTTCTCTCTTGAAAGCTTTTCAGGTAACCAGTGTTGCCGTTATTCCACAATGATATCTTGCAGCTATAACAATATAAACGGTGAAAGCTACTCTAAAAAAAATTCTGAAAGTAAAAGATATTCTATTCTGCTGAAAATTCTCTGCAACATGGATCATCATTAGGGGCTGTTCTAGATCAGCTGGAACTCCCAACATATCACTTTTAGATTTCAAAGCATTAGACTTGCTTTTCAAAACTCACTTTGTTCAATGTTATATTTTAGTCTCATTTCTACCTTGTTGATTCATGAAGTCCATTGAAATTGAAGAAATTAATTGTCAGGGATGAGTCATTTATGTTATTAATTCAACATTGCACTGCAAAATTTTTTCAGACAATACCATCACTGGTCATGTATATAATTGTCAAGGACAAATTGTTTTTTTTTCTAATTTTCATTATAACAAAATTGGATGGAAAGTAATAACTGATTTCGTTGTTGCCATTGTTGCCAACTTGCCATATGCATGACAACGAATTACTTGCATATTATTGCAGTTGCTGTTTTTTAGTATTTGTTAATGAGTTCTCAACTTCCAGGAGGAATGTGCTACGAATGAGAGACTTCAGAGCCAAAGTTCGGTCTGAGACAACCCTGCTTTGCTGCCTCTTGTGAGGTTGAGGGGCTTATACATTTCTACACTGATGACTTCTAAACTAGAGAGTGGCTTTGGAAAATTTTGTTGGTTGAAACTTGATAGCTTGTATTGTTCATTTATGAAGTTGTATGGAGCTGTTTAAACTATATACAAAAATTAGTTCCTTGATCTAGTGATTTTTCATCTCCTTTTTTTGTACGATTTTTCATCTTTTTGAATGATAATTAATTAATTATAATGCTTTGAAGAAACCAATATCCAAGTTCCAAAGCTAATATTACAGTACTCAAAGAATAAATTGAGGATAGAACATTTGAACAAGCCCACAAAGACTTTCTTTTGTTGCAGAAAGTGAAGTTTTCTTTTCTACAAGTAAAACTCGATTTGTAATGTTATAACCCAATCTCTTCTTGGTGTCCAAAACCTGATTCAAAACTTCAGAAGAACACTGATGTATACCAAATAAATTGAATGAAGATCCTCAAGAATGCCCCTGGTACCATCTCTGACACTCACTCTATCTATGCCCACTAAAAGTTAAAGAACGAGTGTCTTGCTAATATGACACTGACAATTTACACCCCCACAAAAGAAAAAGTATAGAACATG
>CATIWO010061399.1:0-10295 GCA_949673435.1 Macaranga tanarius | reverse complement strand
TTATTATTATTATTATTATTTTGGATGATTAGCTGTGTTATAGCCGTTTAATGAAGATCATAATTGGGGAGAGAGAAATTAGTAGAAGACGAATAATACCATTGCTAAAGTAACCGTTGCAAAAGGGAAACACCTAACATGTTCACATATATGTACAAAATCATATTAATGTTGCCCTAAAACGTGCATGTCTGCTGCTTGTCGTGCTCTGAACATGGAGAAATCTTTTTTTTTTTTTTAAATTGAAACTTGGCTAAAGTATTGTGCCCCAGTTTAGATGAAGCGGAAAAAACTGTTCTACTTCCTTTGCTTTAATGACATGTGGCTTGAAGGTTTTTGAGGGACACGTGTCCAACTGGGGTGGCCATTGTATAGTTTTTGTGTGACACAGAACAAATGGCAGTTGAATTATATAATATATGGTGGGTAATAGAAAAAATTTTTCTGCCTTAGTTTAATCAAATATATTATTATTTTGTTGACAGCAAGTTTCTGGAATTGTGAATAGTTCGTAGCTGGCAAATGCTGGCTTGAATTTGGTCAATGTTTTTTTAGTATGCGTATCAATTTGCCCCTTCTCTTAATAATAGCTCGCTTGTAAATGGAGGTATTTAAAAAAAAAAAAAATTTTTTTTGTCAATATCGTGCCGCAAAATATTTATCGTTGCCCTTTTTAATTCTGTATGACTGATTATTGGTCAGAAATAGTGTATTTACAACTATAAAAGAATTATTTAAAGCAAAAGATAAAGAATGCATGTGCATGTGAAAGAATATTACTTAATGGTTGCAACTTAATTTTGGTAATTCAATATTAAGGGTTGGACGAAGTCACTAGTGATTGCATCAAGTAACATCATCATCGTGCATAACAACAGCTATTTTCTTTTTTAATTTTCTTTCTTCTGAAAATAATTCATACTAAGGTACAGAGTTTTAGAGTGATTTTAATTTTTACAAAATAAATTCTACTTTATAATTAAAATATTTATAACTTTTTCAACAACTTATTATTTTACTACAAGAATTTTCATACGTGGCCATAAAAAAAAATTATACCAAACTCCTCTCTAATAGAAATATTCAATGACGTTTACCAATGAACTTTACACCAAATTGAAGTTGCTTTTATTTTATTTTTTTAATTGAAGCTTTTTCATATTACTTGTTAGTGGGAGATGACTATACACATAAAATGCTTCATGATGTGTGAATATGAGCTGTATAGTTGTTAAAACTTCTATTTTCTTCTTAAGATAAGAGATTTGCTAGTGAAGCACTTTGCTGGAATTATAAATCCATAGTATGTAGAATACATGAAAAGTTTTAATTCTTTTCTTAGAAAAGAAGATGAGTATGTTTGTGAAGTATACATGTAGGGGAGTCTTTTCGCAATGTGTGAGTAACTACATGTTTTCTTTTTTCTTTACGCAAAGCAAAAAAATTAAATTTCACAGGCAGAAAAAAAAAACCCTTTTTTTTGGTTAATGGAATCAAATAGGCTATGGATTCCTACCAGAAAGTGACAAGAAATTATATTTTGTCAAAGAAAGGGCTCAAAATGTCAACTAATATTCATGTATACATTTCCACATAAAGATTCTAACACAAGAGACATATAATGAGGTTGAATCATTCCAAAACATTAAATCAAATCTTGATCAGAACAAGTCCATAGGAAGTGAAGAGATGATAGGAAAAAAAGAAAAAGAGAAAAGAAGAAGTAATCTTTTTTTAATTATCTAAATTTTCTTGAACCAGTAGCGTATTATATGCTTACCAATTCTTGTTTTTTTTGTTACTTTTTTTTTTTTTTTTCAGAAAGATAGTCATTTAAGCTAATAGTTTTAAATTTAGGCTCAGCAAGAAATGCCAACTGCTTTTTGGACTTGATGACTGAGTACAATTTTAGGTTCAGAATTTCTGGAATTACAATATAACAGACAGTCAAAAATAATATATTTCCACTTGATCATGTTCTTTTTCAACCTCTAACTTTAACTTTAAGCTAAAGTTTGTTGCAGGTTTGAATTAAAAATAGGTAAAGATATTGTTGTGGTGACGCAATTTTACTAAAATAACTCTTTCTTTTTTTTTGCCCCCCTAATAAATGGGGTAAAAACATAATTTTTTATTTTAATTTTGTCGGGTAGCATGGAGGCCGCTACACGGCCGCTACACCTATCGGGGTCCTAAAAAATAATCTCCGTCAATGGCAGTGAGACAGATAACAAGTTTGTAACAGAAAGAAAAAAAAAAGATTTCCAAATCAACCAAATACAAAACTTTTGTGCATCACAATAACAACTTGAGAGTGTGAAAACAGAAATTCTCCCTGATAATGGATGAAACTCTAATTCAAATAATTAATTAAATTCCTGCAAAACCATGTCATTTTGGCATGATTTTAATTCTTTCAAAAAAAAAATTTTTATTTTCAGAGTTGCAAGAATTGGCATAAGAATTGACTAAATAAAATTCGCTTGAATAATTGCATTTTCAAAATGCTCTATGGGAAAGAGACATACATGAGTGTTTTTTCCAAGCTCAGCGTCTTTAAAATGTCCCAGTGCAAAATGGACCAGGTTTATCACAATATGAAAATATAGAAAGAGAAGAGAAAACAAAAATTTGCAGCATCACTATTTCACTCGATAAAGGTTGACCAAACACTAAAAGCAGGAGCAAGGCTTTGAGTGGGAACAAAAAAATGTAAATGATATTCGTTGTTCCGAAGGGCCATTTTTACATAACAGATTCATATCCAAAGAGACATAAGAGAGGATTATTTTTAATGGTCATCTTCATAACAATTGCAATAGAGCCAACCCATGATGAAACTAATTTTGCACATGACTGGCGTGTGCAAAACAGGTATCTTTGTTAGCAGCCTTCAAAACAAGTACATCACTACAATGGAGGTAGAAAACTAGAAGGTTAGGCTACATTTGAGGTTATTCATCATTTAATGGACAGAAACAAGTCCTTGTATTCCAATTCTTTGTAATGGAGAAATGTACACAGCTCAGGATTCTCTCAATAAAGTTCATCACTCGGTCAACAGCCAAAAAAAAAATAAGGACTTCCAATTCAGCATAAAAAGCAAGAAAAAAGAATTCACCTAAGAATTCATTTTCTATCGCATTCATAACCTCACTGAACATTCAAGATGCAACCACACAAGACCTAGCTGTACAACTAAAACTAGGAATGACCTCTACAAGCTACAAATACCAGCTCCATGTTTGCAGCACATACATAACCATCAAGTTAGCTCAATCTCATCTTTTAAAATATTTTGACCACAAGTAGACTACAGTAAAACAAGCCAGTCCAAAAATGATTACTTGCAAGATATGATTTGATCTCTGCTGGATGATGGTTCTATTCAACCTCCTCATGCCGCTTCTCACACCAGTCTCAGCATTCGTCATTAGCCTTTGCTGTAGGAGGAAGCAGAAATATGATATTATAAGAACAAAATCTGTTTTCCCTTACTGGAACCAGAAGATACTTTGTATATCATACATTGTGATTTGTGACTCCTAAGGACTTGCCCAAAAGTTCGAGCACATGTAACAAGATTATTAAACCAAGAATTTCCAAAAGAAAAAAAAAAAAAAAAAATTTCTACAGCATCTCTAATCCACTTCAGATTGTGTTGTTTCTAAAATTACAGTTTACACCCTAAAAGTAATGTCGCCAACATACTCAAAGTTATAGGAAAAATTGTGATTTTTGACTGTGAATAGGAATGCCCTGATCTTTCCACATCGTCATCTTTGTTAAACAGCAGTTAGTCATTTGCACTTACTTGTTATGACTAAGCCAAATAATTGGATCAGCTAGTATTTTTAGTAAAAATTTGGATGGCGATCTTTCATGTAACTGCATTTCAATATGGGTATGAAGCATAATGCTATTAAAAGACAGTGCAAGGTGTAGTGGGAAGAAAAATATCGACTTTTTTTCTTTTTGTGTGTGCGCGCACACATTTGTAAGCATGCAAAAATCTTCTGATACAAAAACTAACCCAATCCTAGATATTAGAAGAAATAAATATAATAAGCAAGCTTAGAGACTTCCAACACACTCATCTCAGCCTCTCAGGCTTATTTAACATGGGATTTAGATCTTTGCTGATTTGCTTTCAAAGACAAAGGGAGTTTAAAAAATGGAAAATGATAAGAGGGAAAGCCAAAAAATGTACCAATTCAGAGATAATGTCATTCTGAAGTCTAGCTTCTGTTTCAATTTCTTGAGCCACCTGCAGAGAAGTGTTTAAAAAACTATCACAATTATAATAATGACAGAAAACAAAATTGTCAGATACAGGGAGATCCTAATCTTCAGTTGGACTAAGTCGCACTAAAGTGCATCCCTAGCACATAAGACCCCCTAGTTTGTGAGGGTTGTCTAACATTCTTAGACTTCCCCTAGCAACTTTCCAGTTCCAAATGAGCAACCTTACCAGTGTGACAAGGGTCACGCTCAACTAAGTCAGACTAGATTGGTAACTTTCGATCCCATTAACAATGCCAGTGATGGTTAATTCAACAAATCCTTTATTATTCAGGCATTCAAACCTCCCCATCAAGGGTAAGGCCACAACTATAAGCCAAGAGCTCTCTCACAAAGATTGCATGCAACAACTCTATTCAGGGATATTTCACTTCCCTGAGTAGACATCCCAGCATTGAAACACTCTAACAGCAGCAGCAATTCTAGATCCTGGGACCACAAAAATTTCATGGAGTAACATTTCAACTTCAGCACTTGACCCTAACATGTTCTTGTTTGATACAGATGCTCAAATATGTTGTGTTGTGACAAGTGGATGTTTAAATTACAGGGAAAAGAGTTAGCGTGTCTTGATGATCTTTGATGGTTCTTTGAGATTTGTAGGATTTTCATAGTTATTCTTGCAAAGTTGACTTACCTTAAAAAGGTTTAATGTATCTTGTATAAATACATTTGAGATAGTGAATAATGAGAACTGAGCCATTTACCAATTAAAAGCAACAAGGTTAGTGAAATAGCCAGTCCGACATCTGGAATGTGTTGTGTTAATGCTCCTATCAAATCCAACCGCATGCAACTTTTCTTATTGACCAGGAGAGAAGATTTTGACTCCTAGATTCCAACTTCAAATTCAAAAGTAAAAATATTTTTGCTAGTTAAATAGTTTGATTAAAAAAAACAGGACGGATGCTTTGCAATCAACAAGCAAAAGGACGATCCAATAAGGCAAGCATAGGATGTGCAATTCTTGTAGGAAAAGGAAAAAAAACAGTAACTGATTCAAGGATATTATTAAACAAGCATAACAAAATGGTTACCTACAGAACTAGGATAGATTGACCAAAAAGAGTAATTGATCTGTATATTAGATAAGGACCATTTGGAAAGTCATCTAAATGAAGAGAAGCAGAGGACGTGATCCATAAACTCTACATTCTGACAATGAAAATCTAACATAAAAGCATCAAAACTTGCTTTAGGATAGTTTACAATAGAAATTAAACAAAAAGGAGCTGACTTTACTCTACTAAAAGCTTAGAAGTTTAGGTGCTACAACGTGCTCAAAATCAAGAAATAGAGAAAAAAAAATCTGGGAAGTTTTCAAAAAGACAAAAAAGAATCCAAGAAACTGAAAATTGCAGAAATTTTGCAGTAAACAATTCAGAGTTGCAGCAAATTACAACATCAAATCAAAACAACAACAACAACAACAAACAAATGGGGATCAAGAATATACATTTTTGAGGTGAGTAACTTGTTCTTGGAGACCCAAGATTTCATGGTCTAAGTCAGCGTGTGCTGGATCAATTCTCACTTGAACTTCCTCAGAATTCGCTGCTGCTCTTGCGCTAAGACCTTCCCTGTATGTATGTAACAACAACCATTGAATTGCAGTAGAAAAATTAAAATCAAGAACGTGAAGAAAAGATTATTGTTACCTGGATCTGTAGGGATAAGCCATTTACTCAGAATTGAAGAACATAATCTGATTTTGATTTCCAGTTTTTGTTTAAACATTTTATATGTATCGGTTTCGTTTTCACTGTGTAAGAGAGGGGGTTTTTTTTTTTTGGCCCCTAAAGTTTACACCATTAACTTTTTACACACCTCCTTTTATTATTTTATTATTTAATTTTTAAATTTTTATTTTAAACTGTTTCACCTTTATAATACATAAAATTAATATATTTTACAATATTATTAATATAAACATAAAATTTTTTATATAAAATAAAATAATATTTAATTAAAAGAGATAATATAATTAAAAATAAAATTTTTCTAATTGTTTTACACTAGTTTTTATTTTTATTTTATTATTTTAAAGCTAATTTTTAAAATTTTATATGGTTAAAATCATTTGAAATCAAATGTTGTCCATATCAATTTTATATGAGTTAACTTAAATTTAAAAATTCAAATTTTAAAATGAAATATTCAACAAAATAATTTAAAAGTTGAATATAAAATATTAAAAATTAAGAAGTGTTAATAATTAGCATGTAATGTTCAGGGATAGTACTGCGCATTCAACCATTTTTTTGGATATTTTATTTTTCTCCTTAAATATAAAAAAAATCAATATATGCCTTAAAATCATTAATCTCAAATTTCGACATGTGTCCCTCCATATAATTCACTATACACCCTTAAATGTTTATGTGTTAAATTATTAAAAATTCTATTTTTTGCAAAAAATTCTTTAAACTATAAAATAATCATCCAACTTAATTTAGTTTTTCATTCCACCTAAAATTCTAACAAATATATGACTTAAACAAATTGTGTATAGTTTGAATTCTATATCTCTTCTATATCCTTACCAATTTTTATTATTCAAATTGACCATTGTTTTTTTTTTTTTCTTTTATGCATTACTAGCGTTCCTTATTTATGATGGTATTGAGTTTCTTCGAATTTACCTCAATTTACCTTCTGAGATTGTGCCTGCTACTTTGAAGAAATTAACAAAGCAAACCTCTCGGTAGACCCATGGGTGGCCCACCAGGCGATCGCCCTCGGTAATTAATTTCTTTTTTTTTTCTTCCGTAAACATTATATGTATATAGCATTTGCTGATTATTTACGTGTTTTTTCTATGTGATTGATGTTGTCTTTGCTGGTTGTTTTGGTGTTGTTTTTTTTAACTTTATTGTAGATGGGTTCTGTTATAAGAATTCGTGTTATTCATGCCAATTTCTTTTTAAACCCTTTTCCTGTTACTACTGCTCCCCTTTTCTGTTCACACATTTGTTCATTCCATGCATTGCTAGGACAAGTATCGTTAGTTCTAGGAACTGTTTTATTTACCAAATGCACTTTGATATGTCATTGTTTCAATTAAAATTAGGTTACGATTCTACTCTCTTGATGTTGCTGGTGTTGAGCTTATGTACTATGGTGTTATGCTAGCTTTTTAATCACTTATGTGATTGAAGTGTCCTAAAT
The DNA here is from genome assembly GCA_949673435.1 of Macaranga tanarius. Taxonomy (NCBI): domain Eukaryota; kingdom Viridiplantae; phylum Streptophyta; class Magnoliopsida; order Malpighiales; family Euphorbiaceae; genus Macaranga; species Macaranga tanarius. The sequence goes on along the minus strand of CATIWO010061399.1, from coordinate 2,825 downwards.
TTTTTTTTGTAGCATGTAGATTTACATTTTACTTATCTTTCTTTTATTGATTTTTTTAGGTCTTTATCATTATGATTATTATTTGTCAATTATTATTTATTACAATTTTAATGTGCAATTAGAATATAACAGGATGTAGTTGCATTTTTTGTTTTTTTTTTGTTCTTTTTGTTCTTTTTTTTGTTATTTTTATAGATTCAATAAGAGAGGGGATGATTTTCCATTTCTTTGAGGGAATATAATGATTACTTGGAGCATGTGGAGGACATGAGTAAGCTTTTTTCCTAATAATTTATTTGATAAATAAAAAAATAATAATTTTTTGATGTAACACCTTTTATTTATAGAAAAAACTATATGTTGCAATTTTAATTTAATTGTTGGAGTGGATGTTCCTGCTATTGAAGGAAAAATTGCACAGAATCAAAAAGAAAATGCTAAACAAATAATGATAAATCAAGCGCAAAAATTACTTCCTAATTTGATTTGTCCTGCCTATTGTTCTTCTATTTGTAGGAAGCAGGTATGTAACCAAATGCTTGAAATCAATTTTTAAAGATTTGAAGAATAATTATTATTATAAGTTGTTGATTTTATTCTATGGCAATATTAATCTAACAGACTGAAGAATTAGATGTAGTTTAGTAGCCAGAAAAGTACTTTTGCACAGACTGATATTGATGTGGTGAGAATGAAACAATTTTATGTATTTTTTCATTTCTAGCTGATTTGATTTGCACTTTTCAAATTGTTGTATTTTTGAATTTCAATTGTTTAGTGACAGACTATTCTGTTATAGTTTTCAGCGTTTAACTTCTATTCCTAAAAAATTTAATTATTGTTTCATTGGTAGGTTGTAATGATATATTTATTTTTTTTATCATTACAAATATTGCTTTTGTCTTTCCTCTTAAAACAACTTTCTCATTTTTGATTGACTACTAGAATCATTTATGATCCCAAGTATAGGATAGATGAGCAAATTCTTCGAATTTTTATCGATTATTTATTTGTTTAAATGTGCCTATTCTATTTATTTGTTATATATATATATGAATTCTATTTGTCTAGGAATAATTTATATCTATTTGACAAAAATATATTAAAAGAATGTTGCACAAAGTTCAATGCAACTTTAGTGCAATTTAAATTTTTCACTGCATATATTACTTGTATGATTTTATGAATTTTTTTGGTTAATATGTATGTGATGATGATTCATATGTGTAAAGGAGAAAAATATTTAAAATACAGTTATTAAAGGTTTAATTTTTGGTAAATGCATGGAAGAGGCTATTTGGTGGTTTAATTAAGGCATAATGCATACACAGCTCCCTGAATTTGTCAGCTTTTTTTACTTTGGCACCTCAAATTACGCTTTTGCCATTTTAACACCTGAACTTGCATAACATGTAATTTTTAAGCCCCTGTCATCACATTAACGAACCAGTATGTGACACATAGAGGTATTTAACTGATCAAAATCTGCAAGTAGAGGTGTCAAACTGACAAAAAAATGTCAAGTACGGGGGTGGTAGATATATTATATCATTAGATTAGTGTATTTTAGGCAAAAAGCGGCAAGTTCAGGTGTTGAACTAGCAAAATCATAAGTTGAGTTGTCAAAGTAAAAAAAGCTGGCAAGTTTAGGGGGCTGAGTATATATTAAGCCTTTAATTAGCTATAATTAAATTAAATTTTGAGGTGTTGCATGATGTGCATATCATGTCACCATGTGAACTAAGTGAACATCGAATTATCTGATCCAACCTTGGAAGATCTAAATTCTGCAAATCCAATAAATTATTTATTTTTCACATTCTTAGGTTAATAAAATCATTAGTGTACTTCAAATAAAAAAAAAATCATTAGAGTTGGAAATTGACCTTGATGTCCTTGACGATGGAAGTCATGTTTGTTTGGACAAGCTCATCCCAAAGCAGAAATGTATAGGGTAATCAAAAACAAATTACCATGCTGAGGTGGAGCAGCAAATGAAATAATATCTTATGTTGGACATTAGATTCAAAGTTATTCTTACACAATTTATTCCAATTGAGATATATTCCGTTTTTGTTTGATAGATTCAATGAAGTGAAGAGCAATATGGTCTAGCTCATGGACCTTAAAAGAGCGCTTCTTGGGGGCTCAACCAAGCTTGTTCATTTAATTTCCTTTATTTTAGTTTATGTTTTATGTTTTTTGATTATGAATTTTTATTTTATTTTTCAGGAAATAAAGAAAAGGAGGAGCACTAGAAGATGTTGTGTAAGTGTATTTTTATGTGGAAAATAAGTGGTTGTCATCACATGATAATTTGTGGTTACATTCGTCATATTACTAGTTTTATTCAAATAGATAGGTTGTGCACCCTGCTGCGCAGCCACGTGACTTGATGTAGGATTGAATTTGTGAAATTTAATGTTTAGGCACATCCGTATGCATTTTGCACATAACCGTGCCAAAACAGATGCACATTAGAGGAAAAAGCTTCGATTCAAGCATAGCCATGCGCTCTTTGCACACAACTGTGCCTAAACAGGTGCCAGTCAGGGATAAAAACCTCGACTCAGGCACAGCCGTGCGTACCTTGCACACAGTCGTGCGCACTAACGGTTTTTTTTTTAAAAAAAAGAACGCAAATTTATCTTTTAAATGTGACAACTTCTCCACTTCCCCAAATTTTCCCACTTCTCCATTTCTAGGGTTCCTAACTTTGTCTACTTTTCCATCTCCCAATTCTTATATTCCCAATAATTAATCTTTCTTTTGCATTTTATTTTCTCTATTTAAAACACTCATATTCTCTTCTCCTCACATCAATC
>CATIWO010061351.1:0-15257 GCA_949673435.1 Macaranga tanarius | reverse complement strand
TGTTGTCTATTATGCATGTTTAGCTATGTAAGAGTGTATGTGATATGATCTATGGGCATGTTAATGATATGTGTTGATGCAAATGTTGCATGCAATGAAAAATTTTAAATTCCGCATTTTCATTGTCCACCCATAACACCTATCCTTCATAAATGTCCCTTCATTACAAGATCCCGATATCGGCTAGAGTCACGGTTTAGCCAAACTCTAATTGCCTCAATCATATGTCCTCATCTTAATTTCAATTCTTGATAAAACATGACTTCCACTAGAAACTCTTTTCTAGCACCGAAACACTTTTTGGGTAAGTCGAGTTTGACCTGGCCAGGTACTTATTAATCAAGAATAACTTAAATAGCATAGGATCTTATCCTGGTTCACTCCAGGTAATGAATTCCATCTTGGTCGATCACTCATCCCTACATATAACCAACTAGAGCCACCACATGCCATATACCCATACATGGCTAGCACAGGTATGTAAGCGGTAACAAACTCTAACGAACCATATGTGGATGACCATGTCGCCTCAGGTCGAAGGACCACATGCACTATTATGCCCAAGATTGTGATTGTTAACTTAAGTGAATATCCATGCAATCATAAATCTTACGTCACAGTTCGATTCACCCATCACATGAGTATCCATGTATTTATTCTGATATCTCATATCAAGTAGTATGAGACTCACTACCTCCCACTATCGATATCATATACCGATCAAGGAAAATAGACAGAGGTGATAGTCTATGGAATAATATTGCCCATATATTAATCCTATGACTATGAACTTTTATAGTACAAGTACTAAATAAGTTTGTCACTCATATTATCAACTCTTAACGATAAACTTATCTAACATTGTACTAAGGGTAAATATTCAAATAAACAAACACTTTGATCGAAATGAATATATCATTGCCATGGGGATAAATATACAATGCCTATTTACACATGAATGGCCATAGGGCACATCTACACTAATAGAAATATAACTATAAAACTCATAATGGGTTCAAAGCTACTCAAACGCATTTGATGCCTTTTGACAAAACATGGTTGACATCTGAATGGCAATAACAAATGAATAATCCTTAATTTCTTTCCAAGAAAAAAATATCAGGGTAAAATCAAGTTTTGCCCATCTGTAATCTCTGAATAGATAAGTTAGTTTCAATACTAACACAAAAAAAAAGTAAAAGAAACATGAAAGAAAAAAATTATAAGAGCGAGAGAAATACAAATTATGTTGTATAAACATTATTAATATTATTAGTGGTGAAGGATATTTCAAGATTTTTGTTTTTTTGGGTTTGCAATAAATAAAGATTGGACTTTGCATAACAAATCTTTATTAGTATAGAAAAGCCAAGAAATGGGTGAAGTTTTTAAAAGCATATTTGATAATAAAATATTATTTAAAGTGAGAATTATAATCTTGGGTTTTTGCTTACCTCCGCCACTTAGATGATGAGATAATGATGTGCCCAACCTCAAAATTTCAAATGTTGTTTAACTCACAGAGACTCACGGAGTGACTAAGCAAAAAGAGATGATAGCCCACCCTTTTGATCATTGATTCCAATTGGGTTGAAATAGAAGCCAACTGGGTATGATTTTTTTTTAAGAAACTTGGTAATGGGTATTGTTTGAGGAAAAAGAAAGTTACAGTCTTGATGCTACTTTTGGCTACACCAAATTGTAAGAGCTAGATGAAACTAGGTATAGAAAAGTTTGAGTTTTTTTCATTACATCATTAAAGTTTACCCACCAAGGCAAAGGGTGAGAGTGTATAAGAGCAAAGTAGAAATGAAGTGACCAGAATAAAGCACACCAACAACAACAGTAGTCACACAACTAAAATTTAAAAATTAAATTATACCCAAAATTTATTAAATACCTAGAATTGACTAAAGACAAGAAAACCTTACTTGACGTCGCCTTCATCAAAATTAGTAACAACACAGCCCTTCACCTTAGGATCAATAAGAGACTTATGATCCTTTTCGAGATGGAGCTTAGAAATCATGACTTCAAAGGATTGGTTCCACCGTTCACCTCCCCTCCTTTGATATGTTTATTGTCTTTGATTTTTTTTACTATAAATCCCTTTTTTTTTTGAAAGACATTCCTAACTACCCCTTCTTGGTTTAATATGGAAACAAACACCTATGGTTCTCTCTTCCAACCTAATTTTTTTTATTATTATTTTTTTCTTGATAAAAAAATATTTTATTTTTTTATTAGTTTCTCGCACTTTTAACTTCGGGTAGAAGACACGCAACCTGAAGAAGACACACAGATGGCCAATTTGACCTGAAAAATGGAAGTTTTGGTTTAAAATGATTCAAAAGGTAATAAAGGGACTAATTTGGTCCCCATAGTAAAGTTTAGGGAGGAAATTGATCTTTTTTCCATTGTAGATAGTGTTTGTTCTTAAATAATAAAATAAAAAATCCATATCAAACACTTGGCAATGAAGTGTAATATTTCAAGAAAGAACCTCCTATATGATTAATACTCATAGTTGATTTTGTAGACTATTAGGCCCACTGCAAACTCAAAAAAAGAAAGCCTCTAAAATAAAAGATCAGTAAATCTTGACATAATATTTTAATTGCTAGAGAAATATTCTATCAAGCTATACAGTAATTCTGAAAAGAATTTTTGCTACAAATATTACGAATACCAAAAGTACACATTATTTCAAATTAATCCAAATCAATAAAAAGGTGACCACTTTATAAAATCATCTTTATCATCCGCAATTTTGGAATAGTCAAACTCATCATCAGACTCGACAGGTTGAACTTGGATGTTGATCTTCTCCATATATTTCAGTTTATATAGAACAAATTGCGCCTGAGCAATTAAGTTTATAGTAAAAAAAGAGTATATGAGATGCCATAAATAATTAATTCTAAAGAACATGGCTAGAAAAGAGTACCATTTGCATTATAATTCAAATTCACAGAAGCAAACATATACAAGTACCTACTGTGATTGCTGAGAATCTGTGGTTGTAGCCATATATTCTTGAAGTCTCCAATTAGTCCTAGTAAATTCTTTAGAACTAGAATCTCTCATATAGAAAACCAAATATCTTTTAGTACCTATCGGCATTCCAGTCTCAGTACTATAGATACGAACGAGTTTCACATGACTTTTCCAATAGCCATTTTTGGTATTCCTCCTTATGCGGCTGCTGTCTGCATTTACATAGATAGGTTTATGAAAAAAAAGCCACATGTTTTCAAGTGACTCAAACTTAGTTCTTGCAAGTTTAGGCAACTCCCAAGGGTCATAGTCATTAATATTAATTTGTTGGATGACATCATCGACTTGGGCATCACCATTCAGTTTCTTTGAGAGGTAACAGGTTATGAGTTGGTCATCGGTAGGAAGAGGTCTATGACAGACTTGATGATTAGGCTCCACCTCTTGAGAAGTATTTGCATCCATTAGAACCTACATTAATCAAAAACATGATTTAAGTGATAAGACAGAAATTAGAATATTGTTTATAGTTCTTAAACTTGTATTATTCATCAACTCAAATGAGGCTTTTATAAAGCCATTACAAAATAGGAATGATAACAACTGCACCCACGATTTACACTACATGTATCGTGGCTAAATTTAAGGAAGAATAAATCAAAGACTAAACTGCACCCTATAAATCAGGGCTTATTAGAACAGAAAATAACAAACATATATTCAAGCAAACTAACCGTTAATACTTAGTCAACTAGTAACCAAGTTTCCAAAACAACTCTTCCCTTAAATTGAGCTGTAAATATACAGTCAGTTTAATTCTTGAACACTGCACACACTGAGCTGCTCTCTCATCTTCAAGAACAATTCTAACTTCAAGGGTTTTATCATAATGTCAGCCAACTAATCCTTTGAGCCACAGTGCACCAACTTCACTACTCCACCATTAACTAAATCTCAAAAAAAGTGAAATCAAATATCGATATGCTTACTTCTACCATGCATAACAGGATTTTTTGAGAGTTTAATGGCTGAATTGTTATCATAAAATATAGTGTATTTATATTGCTTAAACCCAAGTTTCTTAAGAACTCGATGCATCCACACACTCTGACAGGTGCATGCAGCAGCAACAATGAACTCTGCTTTGGTGGTGGAAAGTGACACAACTGGTTGCTTCTTAGAACTCTATGCTATAGCTCCAGAGCTCATTTTAAAAACATACCCTAAGGTGCTTTTGCAGCCATCAAGATCACCTGCATAGTCATTATCTGAATAAGCAAGCAAGCTTTCTTCTCCTCCTTTTTTATAGAATATTCCCAACTCAGTTGTTCCCTTCAAGTATCGAAACATTCTCTTTATTGCTTGTTGATGCAACACAGTAGGAGCCTCCATGAAATGAGCTATCAGGCTCTATACATACATAAGATCAGATCTAGTGGCAGTCAAGTACATAAGACTACCCACCATTTGCTTATAGGTAGTGGAATCAATTTTTGTTCCTCCTTCATCTTTAGTAAGTCTATTTCCAGGAACAATAGGATTTTTTATGAGTTTGCAAAGCTCTATCCCGAATCTCTCTAGTATCTCATTAGCATACTTCCTTTGGCTTATGAAAATCCCAGCTGAGCTTTGCATCACCTCCACTCCAAGAAAATACTTCATACAACCAAGATCAGACATGTCAAACTCTTATTTCATTGAATTCTTGAATTGTGCGAACATCTGCTCATTATTTTCTATGAAAATAAGGTCATCAACATACAAGCTTACTATAAGAATACCTCCATCTTCACTCTTCTTTGTGAAAAGTGTGGGATCACTCAAGCATCTCTCAAACCCCTCATTGATGAAATAGGATTCAATTTTGCTGAACCAAGCTCGTGGGGCCTGTTTAAGCCTATAGAGTGCTTTTTTCAACTTGTATACTTTACTTTCTTCACCCTTCACCTCATAACCTCGTGGTTGTTCTACAAATACATCCTCGTTGATCTCACCGTGCAAAAATGCACTTTTGACATCAAGTTGGTACACTTTCCACCCTCGATTAGCTACAAGTGCAAGTATTAGATGAATAGTCTCCCAATGACCTACATGAGCAAATACCTCAGTGTAGTCGATGCCAGCTTGCTGTATGTATCCCTTTGCTGTGAGTTGGGCCTTGTATTTATCCACTTCTCCCTTTCCATTCAACTTGTTCTTGAAAACCCATTTAACACCTATCATTTTTACTCCTCTAGGAAATTCAGTTAGTTCTCATGTACCATTCTTCTTAATAGATTGAATTTCTTGGTCTATAGCTTCTCTCCAAGTCTGACTTTTAGTAGCTTCTTCGAAAGTTATTGGATCATTTGAAGTGAACATGGCAAGTTGTGGCATCTCCATAACTAGTTGATGCACTTTATCTTCTTCCTCAGACAAGCCTTTACCGCTTACATAGTCCTCCATCCATACTAGTTACTTTTTTCTCCTCCTTTGAACTAGACTTATCACATTATTTGGTGTAGGTGATTCTGAACTATTTACTTTATTCTCTTCTTCTTCTTCTTCAACTTCCTCTACGTCTTCTTCTTTTTCTTCATCTTCCTATTTAAGAATATCACAGTAAGCTTCTTCATTTGTTTTACCCCAGTTCCATTTTTCTTCCTCTTCAAAAACCATATCTCGGCTTATGACAATCTTTTTGGACACTGAATCATACATTCGAAAAGCTTTGGATTCTTTGCTGACCCCAAAAAACACACACCTGAAGCTTTTATCATCAAGTTTTTTTTTCTTTTTACTTCAGGTATGTGAATATGCCTTATGCATCCAAACACTTTGAAGTATTCCACCGAAGGCTTAATTCCATTCCATGCTTCTTCAGCTGTTTTATCTTAGATTACTGATGTGGGATATCTATTGAGCATATGTACTGCCCAATTCACCACTTCTGGCCAATATTATTTTAGAACCTCCTTTGTAGTCAATATACACCGCACCATGTTCATTAGAGTTCAATTTCTTCTCTCTGTGACTCCATTTTGTTATGGAGAGTAAGCTGTAGTGAGTTGTCTACTGATCCCATTTCAACTACAATAACTCTTAAACTCAGATGAGATAAACTCCCCACCTCGATCAGTACGCAAACAATAAATACATTTTCCTGTTTCCTTTTTACTATGCTTTTAAACTTTGTAAACACAATGAATGCTTCTGACTTATCATGTAAGAGGTATGTCCATATTTTTTTACTATGGTCATCAATGAAAATAATTATGTACCTTTTGTGGCTATTATATTCTGGAGTAATTGAACCACATATGTCCGAGTGCACAAGTTGTAATGGCTAAGAGGCTCTCCATGAACTTTTCTTTGGAAAAGGATCATAATGTTGCTTCCCCACTACACAATTAGTACATAACTTGGAGCTGGCTTTCAGGATTGGTAAGCCTCTAACCATCTTTTTATATGCCAACGTTTGTAGCCCTTTCATGTTAAGATGACCAAACCTCCAGTGCCATAGGTTTGTCATTAAATCATTTGATGATGCTTGGAAGCAAGTTGGTCATGGAACATTATTAGGCACAGAAGAAAGCAACACAAACATTCGATTTGCAGGCATATTTATTTGCATAATTAGCCCTTTCATTAGATGATAGATTTTACAAACATTATATTGAATCAAAATTCCAAATTTTTTTCTTGAAGTTGCCCAATGCGGAGCAAGTTATTTTTCAACTCGGGAATGTAAAATACCTCAGTGATCATATGAGTTCTGCCTTCAACATATACTCTGACATTTCCTTTCCCTATGACAGCCATTTTTGAGTGGTTTCCAAGCTTCACTTAGTGCCTAAAAGACTGATCGAGCTCAATGAACCACTGCTTGTCTTCACTCATGTGATTGCTACATCCCGAGTCCAAGAACCACACCTCTTCTCTTTTGGAATTATGTGTCTCAATATAAGACATGAGTAACATCTCTTGATCTTTATCTAGTTCTGTATGTTCTACATAATGGGCATAGCTCACCTCATCTCTCTTCAAATTTTGAGTCTCAACATAAGACATGAGTAATATCTCTTGATCATTATCTAGTTCAGCATAGTCTACATAATGGGCATAGCTATGACATTCGTATTGAAAATGTCCCAACTTGTGGCATCTGTAGCACTCCATTATAGCTTTGTTAAAGGCTCTACCTCAACCCCTTCCTCTTCCTCTGAAATTTCCATGACCTCTACCTCTTTCACCGAATCTGTCTTCTACCTTTGCTCCAGACCTTTCACCTCTTGTGACTTTCAAAGCCTGGTCCTCCATAACATTTTTTTGAAACTTTTGTTCATGAACCAATAACGAACTGTGCAACTCATCCACTGAAAGACTATCAATGTCTTTCGACTCCTCTATAAAGCACATAATGTAGTTGAACCTTTCTGTAAGTGTGCGTAAGATTTTCTCAACTATTTTCTCATCTTGCATGTCTTCTCCAACATTTCTCATAGTATTTGCTACCAACATTACTCTAGAGAAGTAATCATTCACTGATTCACCAGTTTTTATTTTGAAGACTTTAAATTCCCTATGGAGTGTATGAAGTTGAGCTCGTTGAACTCGAATACTCCCCTGATATTTTCTCTTCATAGAATCCCATAGCTATTTTGAGATATCTTTCTGAATGATGGTCTTTAGGATGGATTTTTCAATTGTTTGGAATAGGTAATTTTTTTCTTTCAAATCCTTTAGCTTTTGATCCTCCAAGATTTTTCATTATGCAGTTGGTAGTACTTCTACATCAGCAGGCTCGGTGTAACCTTTTTCGATGATGCTCGAGTACTCTTTTGATCTCAACAGGTTTTCCATTAACATTGACCAATGATTATAATCCCCATCAAATTTGGGAATGCTCAGAAAATTGTTTCCTTCAGCCATTTCTCTATCTCTTTCTTTCCTCTCAGTGTTTCACTCAAACACTCTTTCTCTTGGTGTTTCACTCAAACACTCTTCCTCTCAGTGTTTCACTCAAACACTTTTCCTCTCAGTATTTCACTCACTCACTACTTGTCAAGTCAGGCCCCATTGTTGAGGCTCTGATACCACTGATAAGACTAAAATTAGAATATTGTTTGTAGTTCTTAAACTTGTATTATTAATCAACTCAAAGAAGGCTTTTATAAAGCCATTATAAAACAGGAATGATAACAACTGCACCCACGATTTACACTACTTGTATTATGGCTAAATTTAAGGAAGAATAAATCAAAGACTAAACTGCACCCTATAAATTAGGGCTTATTAGAATAGAAAATAACAAACATATATTCAAGCAAACTAGCCGTTAATACTTAGTCAACTAGTAACCAAGTTTCCTAACATTAAGTACACACTCAATTGCTGCAATCAATGAAGAATAATACTGCATCCTCCTTCGTTCATATAATAATAACATATCTTTCTGTAGGTTTCACTGGGGCTTGTGAATTCTTTATCCACTCATAATATGTATAATGCATTAATATATTTACATTTTGTATGCAAACCAAAGAGCAAATAATAATAATAAGAGCTATATATATGATCAAGAAAGGTGGGAAGCATAATCAAGAAGTCTTGTAGGTGTAAATTACATATATGATTCTAAAATTTCATATGCAATTGCCATTTTTACGCAGATAACATTTAGTATTAATATAGACTTAGGTAATAGGAAGCAAGAATACCCATTGAATTTAAATTCAACTATATTGGTAATCTATGATTTTTGTTTATTCTTTTCTTGAATTAAATATGTAGTTTATATATGTTGGCATTCAAAGATTCAAGAAAAATATATATAAACATTAATATTTATGGAATTAATAGTTTGAAATGGAAAAAACTGGGAGAAATTAAATAAATCATTCAAGAATCATCCAAGAACATCACATGTAACATTTTCAAGAAGAAAACGTAAAGGTAAAGAGTCTTGAAACCTTGTTCATTGAGAACAGAATGCCAGTCGTTGTTGAAGCTAATCGACATTTATTCAATGCAATGCAGTAGAGAAGAGAAGCGGAGAGAAGAGTAGCATTGCTAGTCTAGTTCAAGAAGCAGTACGTTGTTGCAGAGGGAGGGAATGCTTAATTGTTATGTTCTGTAATTTTAGGCAATTTTGAAGGCTAAATGTGTCTATATATATCTTCTTCGCTCCTTTGTGTCCCATCAGGGCCTCATTTAAATGACACTCGAGGCCTGAAACTTCACTAATCATTTCCAAGATGATTAATTAATTAACTCCTCATATTTTTTTAGAACAAAAAAAAAATTATTTCAAGAAAATTTTTTATTTATATTTAAAATAAACTTCAACGTTAAATTAGTTTAATACATTATTTGATTGTAATGGTCCATCAATATAGAATATAGTTAAATATAACATACATTGAGTTAATAAAAAAAAATATATATAATGAGAGTCAATATTGCCCATTCAATAAAAAATGTATAACATTCATTTCATTCAAAAACATTATGAACTTGTGTAATTAAAAATTAATAAATATTCAAATATTATAATTAATTTAAAATATATTATAAATTCATTAATAGAGGTATGATATATTTTAGTAAATAATTTTTTTTCAAATAAAAAATAATTTAAATTTAGTTTTTCTCTAATAAAAGTTCATATTTATGAAAATTTTATTTTTACTAAATTGACTAGGTTAGTGCAACATTATTTTAATAGGCTAAATTGTCATTTTATTCAATTAAGTCATCATTCTTTTAATTTTTTTTCTTTTCATTCCAAAGAGATTCATTATCAACCAGCTGTAATTAAGAAACTAGGGGTGGTAATATTGAACAATTAATGCATGGACTTAACAGAAAATTAATGGGGTGTATACATATATATATGTTTTTTTATCATAGAGTAGATGGAAATTTTTATGTATCTACCATTGCAAAGATAAATTTGTTATGAGAAAAGTTCATAATAGATGTACAAAATAATGCCTAAAACATTAATTCAACTCATTTCGAGTTTAAGCGTGGTGTATATAATTGTATTAAATTAATCGTGAAAAGATTTTTAACTAATTCTTTTTAACTCAAACTAAATTAATTAGAGTTTACTAAATTTTAAATAGTAGTATTTTAGATGATATTTATTTAGCCAGTAGAAATCAGCTTAGGGAAGGAAAAAAAACTTACTGTGGCACTAGGTAACTTGAGGCTGCGAAGTTTATTGATGGAAAATGGAATTATCATAATAGTGATATGCATCAAGCACATGAAATGCAAATGAAGATGCAATAATGCAAAAATGCAAGGCAATTATAAGTAAGTATGCAAGTAGTACTATGATCATACAATAAGAAGGAATCAAGGGTTAGTAGCAACATCAACACACATTATAGGTTAGTAAGAATATAAATGAACATTTATAAGGTCACACACAAAACATTAAATGCCAATAAAGAGTCAAAGTAACCAATTAAAGATAACTTGGGTACTTAAGATGATCAGTTTGTTAGTATAGTTGATATGCCCTAGGGCTAATCATGTATTTTGACATTGTATATTATCCCAAATGGTAATATAATGTTCATGTAAATAAAGTTGTTTGTTTATTTGAATATTACTCCATTAGCATTATGTTAAATAAATGTATTATCAAGAGTTGATAATATGAGTGACACATTTATTTAGTACATATGCTATAAAAGTGTTCATAGTCAATAAATTAATATTTGGTTAATATTGATTTGACTATCACCTCTGTCTATTGTCCTTGATTAGTATGTGAAACTAATAGTGAGAGGTAGTGAGTCTCATGCTATTTGATGTGGGACATTAGAATAGACATGTGGATACTCATTAGATGAGTCGATCGAACTTAACATTAGATTGTGAGGATTTTCACTTATAGTCAACTATCACAATCTAGGTTATAATGGTGCATATAGTCCTTTGACCTGAGGCATCACGATCATCCACATTTGAGTGGTTAGAGTTTGTTACCGCTGACATACCTGTGCTAGCCATGTATAGGTATATGGCATGTGGTGGCTCTAGTTGGTTGAATGTAGGGATGAGTGTTTGTCCAAAATGGGATTCATCGCCTGGAGTGGACCAGGTTAAGATCCTATGTCATCTAAGTTTGTTCTTGATGAATGAGTTCCTGGCCAGGACAAACATAATAGGCTGAAAGAGTTTTAGAACTAGAAATGGTTTCTAGTGTTTGTTATGTTTTATCAAGAATAGTACTTGAGAGGACATATGATAAAGCTGTTAGAGTTTGACTGTGCCTTAACTCTAGGCTTTGTCGGGATCTTCGGATGAAGGGATTTTAGTGCACAATAATTATAATCAGAGGGTTCATGCGAATCAATACATGCATTCATTTCTAATTGGGTAGTTGTGATATCGATGCTAGGGGTCACTCACAACTTATGAGAACTAAATGTGTATTATTAGGATTTTCACATTTAGTCTCATTGGCAATTAGACGTGGACCTAGTAAGTCACACCTATAAGGTTTTCACCTTATCACCTATCTTAATATAATTGTTGATTAAAGTGGTTAATCAAATAATTATGATTAAGGGAATTGGATTTTTACTTTAAGCAGTGATTCTAGCATATCATGAAATTCGATTCCACCAAGGGTTTTATTATTAATTTATATTTGATTAATATTGGATATTAATTAAGGTATATGAATTAATAATAATTAATGTGTTGTTTAATAACATGGACTTGAATTAATGGCCCAAGGTGTATGGGCATAGGCTTAAAAGAGTTTTGAGCCAAAGATTATTCCAAAGTGTTTGAGATAGCCCAACAATCAAATCTAGGCCCATTGATTTAATGGATTGGGTTTTGGTCCATGTGTTGGCCCAATGGTAAGCCCAAGCCCATGTAAATTGTGTAGAGATTTGGTTGTATGTAAATACAAGTGTAATACATGTATTGAAGACTTATACATTGGATGTTTTGTCTATTTTGTATTGGCACACTTGTATGGACACTTGTCATGTGTGTGTGGTTACCAATTGACATGTGTTTTGATAATGTCATTAATGATATCATGGTAATGTCATGTGGTGGGCCGGTGATGTCATGGGTGATGTCATGATGATGTTGTGGATGATGTCATGCATGATGTTATGGTGATGTCATGATGATTTCATGATGATGTCATGGTGATATGGAAATCTCTACACTTATTTTTGTCCTAAGTGTTAGTTGATGTTGTTCTAAGTTAACTAATTTCTAACCTAAGAGTTTTAACTAAGATTGCAAGCTAACAACTCTAATGGTGGGAGAGTTTTTGTTGGACAAAAACTAGAGCAACCAAACCAATCAAAAGAAACACAACACAAACCCTTAAGTGTTCTTGCTTGGTAGATTAATTTAGAGCAAGTCTTTAGTGAGGGTCACTTGAGAGGAAACTTGCTTCTTCATTGATCTTGGCAAGAAGGTGATTTAGTGAGAGCTTGGTGATTCAAGCTAGAGGCTATACACTTGGGTGTCTATAGCATGTGATTCAAGTTGAATCTTCCATACCAATTTAGTAGATATACTTGTGGTCTACTTCAAGCATAAGGAGTTTAGTAAGCTTTATGAACTTGAACTCCTATGTGGTATTGGTATACATGCTTTTATGTTTTGTTTATAGCTATGTATTAATTGCAAATTGGATCTTGTGGATTGGAATTCTTCTTGTTATGAAGAGTTATGCAATGAAATTTTTAAATTTCACCCTTGTCGGGCATACCCTTCTGCTTTAGTATGTCGCATGACACGATTCCTTTCAGTGGTATCAAAGCCTCTATTTGCACTTAATACATGCTATACTGTCAATTACAAATGTTGTAATTGAGTATTTTGATTGGTTGCATGAGTTGTGGCTCCTTGGTGCAATTATTGCACAAGTAGAATGCATGTTTTTGGCACAGTTAGGTACACACAGCCAGGGACACGCCCATGTCCCGAGCCGTGTACACAGCAGTAAAAAATGGCAGAACTGAACACGGCCTAAGACACGGCTGTATGTCTAGGCGTGTTTAGGATAAAAGGGGAACACGGGCGTTTGTTTTAATTCACACAGGCGTGTGAATATTTGAAATATTAACACGGCCTGGGACACGGCCGTGTATCTAGCCGTGTCCCATCACCTGTACCATTTTTCACTAAGTGTTAAATGCTCCCTTTTGTGCCTTAAACATGCTTAGGGCATCTTGGAGATACTAAAACTTATAAATGCTTGTCATTTATGTTAGGAATGATCATGGATTTGTTAGCATCTTGTGGAATGTAATAATGGCACATTTTATTATTATTCTTATGTAATTAAATGTTGGTTACATAGAATAAGATGTAAAAGAATTTTCCTTGGTATGCCAAGAGGTCCTTGTAATCTTGTATCATAAGTAATGTGACATGGAGGCTTGAAGTGTTCAAGTGGGCAGGCCATGAAGATGGAGCAAAGATCTTTTTGTAATAGGCATAAAGAAAAATCCATGATCAATCCTATTTGTGCATCCATTATGCATGTTCAATGTATATATTGGATATATATGTCATGACGTGCTTTACATGCTTTTATTGGATAAATGTATGTGAATGGATGCCATACAATTTATATATTGGATATGTAAATTGGCTAATGTGCAAAATGAGACCTCAATAAAGACCCAAAAATCTTCCAAAGCAAATTTAGGTCCTGGCTCTCCATTAGAGCAATAACTTGCATGGCTTTAAGATTATGTGCATCGGCTATGGACACATAGGGATGTGCATAATTCTTAAAAGTTCATGTAGTGTTATTGTTAAGCATGGTGATGTTGTGGGTGTATAGATACATTATATGCCAAGAATGGCAATTAGGAGCACCTGAGGTGTATAATGTTAAATCCATACATTTCACTAATCCAATGGTGTGGACCTAACTATTGCCAAGGGCCAAGAACGGCTTTAAGCACCTGAGGCCTGTAACATTAGGAGCCGGATTGATGGTAGATCACATGGGATGTGATGGTAAGAGTTACCACTTAATGATAACTAATATTCCAAGAATGGCATTAAGCACATGAGGGATATTGAGTGACTCATTAAGAACTCCATCACCCACTAGAAATCCATCCGACAAGGAATTTCCGTTTCCTACTCGGGAGTGTAGGATTCACCAAATTAGTAGGAGGCCATTATGATTAAAGACCATATCTAATGGTTTTATATTACAATGTTATTAATTTAATCTTGTTACCTTTGTAGATAATTTGATAATATGAGACAATCAAACCCCCTCTAGATCATACTTGAACAACATAGGCTCACGGGCCCTAACTTTGTTGATTGGCTACGTAATCTAAAAGTTGTTTTAGCTTACGAGAAAATACTTTATGTATTGACTCAAAGTCCACCCGAACCACTTCCCGCAAATGTCTCCCAAGAGGAGCGTGACACTTTAGAAAAGTGGAAAGACGATGATTTCCAAGAACGTTGCATTATGTGGGCTTCCATGTCTAATGAGCTTCATAAGCAACATGAGAGGTACACATATGCAAAAGATATCCTACTTCACCTACAAGAGTTGTTTGGTGAGCAAAGTAGGACCGCTAGATATGAGATATCGAAGCGGCTCTTTCGTGCTAAGATGAAGGAAGGTGAGGATGTGGTGGTCCATGTTAACTCTATGATTAAAGCTATAGAGGAACTAGAGAGGCTAGATTTCTCAATGGACTTCCATCTCCAGTTGGATTTGATCCTTCAATCACTTCCCGAATCTTTTGGGCAAACCATAGCGAATTTCCACATGAACAAAATATAGTGTACGCTAGCGGAGCTTTTGAATATCCTTACGACAGCCTAAAAGGCTATCCAAGGGATAAAGGAAAAGGAAGTGGCTCTTGTTGCTTCTTCTAGTGGGACTAAGAAGAAAGGCAATAAGAAAAAGAAAAAGGGCAAGACAAGTGTTGTCAAGCCTACGGGTGGGGTGGCCAAAAACAAAGGCAAGGCAATAGTGAGGGAAGACCCAAGCAAAGGAAAGTGTTTCCATTGCAATGGTGAAGGACACTGGAAGCGGAATTGTCCTAGGCTCAATGTTGGCCCAATGTTTTATGGATTTTTGGATGGATGTATAATTCAAATGTTTTATTTTGGTTCTTTTATGTTGTTTTTTACATCTTTTATGTCTTTTTGTTCATGTTATTTACTTATTGTGCTATGGTACTATTATGTTGCTCAAATGAACCTAAGTATAAATGCTTATGCATGTCGTTATGTTGCCAAAT
>CATIWO010061337.1:0-15909 GCA_949673435.1 Macaranga tanarius | reverse complement strand
CCTCTCTTGGGTGTGATGCAGTCAGGTGGATGCATCAGATTTTGGCCTTTTTGTCAGCAGCCATTATCTTACACCCTACCTGAGCGTGTCACCAGAGTGATTTTTGAGCCATAGGGCTAGTCTTTTGTTGAGGGTTGACCTGGATTTGTGTTGCTGCTACTACTGCTGTATCTTTCACCTTTTTTCTTTTCCGGACTGTGATCCGAGGACATGTAAACCCTGTAATATAAGTAACAGCATTTAGTACTCTAATTATATATATATTCATATAATGATGGATGGTTAGCACTACGGTGCATGTGATGTATTGATATATATGGAATGGTGGTTGATCTTAGAGATATGTGATTGATGATGATATGAATGGATATAGTAACATTAAGCAAATATCCAATAAGGTTTGAATTTGTTCGTGTTTTAAATAGTGTTACCAAGTGTATATATAACCTTACAAGCTCATTAAGCATGACAAATCGATTAATGAGGTGATTACTGTAGATAATTATGTATTAATGATTGTAAGAAGGATGAGGTGTGACAGAATCAACATTATCTATCAATTAAAATATTTTTATATGAAAAATTAACATTATAATATATTTTTATATATTAAAATTATAATTATAATTATCTATTACAATTTTTTTAATATTATTTATTTATTAAAATATTATTATAATTTGTAAAAATTGTTATAAAATTTTTATTTTTTAATAAATATTTTTCTTAAAATTTTTTAATAATTATTGTACAGATGTTTGGTTTAGGTAATCTATGTAGATGATACATGTTTTTCCTCATGCAACTAAATTTTAGGTGTTTGGTGAGGTTTCCAAATCAGCAGCTAATAGTTATTTTACCAATGAGCTACTAATTTTATTAGGTCTATTTTGTTCATATCAGTTGATGGCTAATTTAGATTTATTTTATATTTAAACTATATTACTCTTGATAAAAATAATTAATAATAACTAATAATTTTTAAAATTAAATGGATTTTTTTATTAATCATAATAAAATAAATATTATTTTAAAATATAATTAGTAATTAAATAATTATAATATTTAAGTTGCACGTATAAAATAAATATTATTTTAAATTATAATTAGCAATTAAATAAGTTTGCACGTATAACATGGGTGTAATTTACTAACACCTTCCTGAGGTTTGTCCAAACTTACTACTCCATTCATTCATTTTTAAAAGTCAATTAAATACCTCTTGAGATTTAATTTAATTAGCTATAAACTCCCTGCCGTTAAAAATTTTAAAAATATATTGTTAGTCAATGGAATATTAATGGTCAAACTATTGAAAATTATATAAACTTCCAAAAAACCCTTAAATAATTACAAAATAATCCTTAATATACACAAATGATTTTTTGTGGACTAAATTATAATTTGATAATAAATACAAAGGTCCTTGAAATTATATCCTTCTCACCCACACTCTCTCTCTCATCTAACAAAACACAACTACCACCATTAACAGTTCCAACCACCGCCATCTCCACATATGCCGAGTGAGTTTCCAACTACCACCATCTCCACCATTAACATCACCTATTGCCTACCACTGGTACCATCACCATCTCTTTTAATAATAGAGAAAAGAAACAATAACAACAATAATAATCGAAATGGTAACAAGCGCAGTAGAAATTTCTTATCAAAAGTTAATTAGATTCTCAATTAACAACTCAATTTAATCACAAATTAAAATTGAGAAGCAGTTGAAATGAAATTGAACTTTTAATAACAAGATCAACAATAACAGTAAGAAAATAAAAAAATTAGCAAGAAGGTTGTTGTTATGAGTAAAAGAAGGAGCTATCATTATTTGCCATATGCCTATTTTAGTTTATTAAAATGTAATTTGTTAGTTTTGTTATTGCTGTCACTAGCATTCTGTTAGGTTTAGTGTGAGCTGGCAGAAGTAAGTAACTGTAACAGTTATATTCCATCCTTGCTTGATGTCGTGGGCATGCTTTTGGAATGAATGAATTGATATCCTCTTTCTTCTGCTAATTCTTTTCTTCTCTTGGTTTCTACTGCCTTCTTCCTTTCTTCTATCAAGTTCTTCTTCTCCTTCTTTTGCAGATCTAAATTTACTTGGATTATTTGGTATCAAAGCAGTGATCCTTGTGCTAAACCAATATCTATCTCCCTAAAATCCAAATCATGTCAATAGCTGAAAATACCATATTACAAGAACAGAAAAAGATGGAAGATACTATCAGAAACATTGTGAAGGGAATGATCTAGGAAAATAACAAAAAAATAAGATGAGATTAATAAGAGACAAGAAGAAATGTTTACCGGTATGTTCAGTGAGCTTAAACACCTCATCTCTGTAATTGGGCCTTCCTCTCAAATTCCATCTGCTTCATCTTCCCCGATTAACAACACCCAAAACCCAGTTGCTTCAAAACCTCCTACCCAAAACCCACTTCTTTAAATTCCTACCACCCAAAACCCAGCTGCTTCAAAACCTCCTATCCAAAAACCAAATGACCAAATACTAACCCATCCAGCAATAGCTTCTTTCATCGATTTAACCAACCAATCTCATCAAATACCCTTCTCTCAAACACCCACCTCTGACTTTTATCAATTAGCCACTCGGTTCACTAAGATTGAGTTCCCAAAATTTGATGGAAATGATATAGAAGGATGGCTTTTCAAGTGTGATAGGTTCTTTCATATTGATTACACTCCGGCTCATGTGAGAGTTAAGCTAGCTGCCATTCACATGGAAGACAGAGCTTTGCAGTGGCATCAATCGTATGTCAAGAACAGAAATAAAGAAGAAGAACCACCATGGCAAGAGTATGTGGAGGCTCTCAAAGGACGTTTTGCAGAGAGAGTATATGAAGATCCAATGGCAGATTTAAAGGGTCTGGTGCAGACTGGAACATTACAGGAATATCTGGAATTTGATATGCTTTCACACAAGGTGAATTTGACTGAAGACTATTCTTTAAGTTGCTTTATCAGTGGACTTAAGGATGAAATTAAGATCCCTGTGAGAATGTTTGGTCCCAAGAATTTGCAACAAGCATATGCACTAGCTAGATTGCAGGACTCCTACATATCTGCTACCGAACCCCAAAAAACTTATTCAAATCGATTTCAACCCACCCAAACCATACCTACATCAAACCCAAACACCACTACTACCAAGGCCTTCACCTTACCCAGCTCAAAACCACCTCTGTTACCAACACCGAATCACCCACTTAGACCAAACAACTCAATTACTAACCTAAAATTTCCACAACCCATTAATACTAAAGTGGCTTCACCCTTTCAAACCAGACGACTCACTGACGAAGAGTTGAATGAGAAGAGAGCCAAAAACTTATGTTTATGGTGTGATGAAAAATTTGCTCCTGGACATCAGTGCAAGAAGAAGCAATTACACATGGTGGTTATACAGGAAAATTTTGAAGAGGTCTTAGACGAGCATGAGGAATTGTTCTATCGGAATGATGATGAAACTGGGAATTCCTATTCGATATTCAACAAAGGTTTCCAAATATAAACCTTGTGGACAAGGTTTTCTAAGGGGAAGGGACTGTTATGAGTAAAAGAAGGAGCTGTCATATTGTTATTTGCCCATATGCCTTATTATTTTAGTTTATTAAATTGTAGTTGTTAGTTTTTGTTATTGCTGTCACTACTGTTACTAGCCTTCTGTTATGATTAGTGTGAGCTGGCAGAAGCAAGCAATTGTAAGGTTATATTAACCATCATTCCTTGATGTCATGGGCATGCTTTTTGGAATGAATGAATTGATATCCTCTTTCTTCTGCTAATTCTTTCTTCTCTTGGTTTCTACTGCCTTCTTCCTTTCTTCTGTCAAGTTCTTCTTCTCCTTCTTTTGCAGATCCAAATTTACTTGGATCATAAGGGCATGGCGGCGTCAGCAGCAGTAGCAGATCGTTGACGGTAGCTACTCCTTCAGTCGATGGCGGCAGTTGCTCCTTTAGGCAGCGGCGGCAACGGTGGTGGGAGGAGGTGGCCAGATCTGTAAAAAAAATTAAAAAATGAAAGACATAAATGAAAAAAATGGAGTGAAAAGAAGAAGGCGAGACAAAAATAGGGAGTAAGAGGAAGAAGGGGACAGATGAGTATGGAGTACGAAGAAGAAGAAGGAGAAAGGGTGAAAATTTTAGGTTGTAGAAGAGGCAAAATGAAGATAAAAGACAAATATTAATAGGAGAGAAAATTTAGCGGCCGATAAAAAATTTGTCGCTATCTAGCGACAGATAAATAGTCCTAAATTTTTAATTTTTATACATATTTAGTGACAAATAAAAAATTTGTCGCTAAATATTTGTCCCAAATTTTTATCCGTTGCTATTTTGCGACAGAATACCGACGGATTTGTTATTTATCGCTAAATAGCGACAAATAAAAAAATTCGTCGATAATTCATCAGTATTTTAGTCATCTGTTGGTAATTAGCTACAGAATATAATCCGTCGCTAATTTTCTGTCGATAAATCGTTGCATTCTAGTAGTGTAAGTAAAATTTTGATTTGCATGTCTTAAAAGGAAGCCAGGAATAAGATTTGGGGGAAAAAAAAAAAGGGTTGCTATCTTATTAATGAAACTTAAGGAAGATGGGAAGGATTGATTGAGAGGCTAAATTAAGGGTTTTAAAGAGTTGTAATCAAAAGATTAAGTAAGACCAAGCAAGAGGCAAAAGAGATTGTGAATGGACGTCTCCCTTTCTCTACCTAATCCATGTTTTTTATTCTAAAATTTGATTGGGAAACTATTGGTTTGAATTGTTGTTCTTATTGAATTTGATTTTATGTACTTCTTTTTCATATTTTGGTTGAAACTTGAGTTTGCCTTGAAAATTCTTCTTATTTGGTTGGATTTTTATTCTTGAAAAATTCTGCAATTCAATGTTTTTAGTACCATCCTTGAATTGATTGTATAAACATGATTCTTGTTGAATATTGATTTATATTTGATGAAAATTCATTTATATACAAAGAAGTTTATCATTGAAAATTGTAGAGTTTTTTTTATGAATAGTAAACTTACAAAGGTCATATCTTGAGTTCTATAACTCGAAATGATATTATTTTTATGTCTATAAAACTCTGAGATGTTCCCTACAACTTTCATAGAAATAGGAAAACCTAATTCTTTTGTTTCGATAGTCTTTTAGAGTCATACTTTTTATTGCACAATTTCATTGACAACATGATCATATTAAACTAATTTGGGATAATGACACTAGTAGTCCTAAAAGTTATATGAAATTTTCAATTAAGTCCTATAAGTCCAAAAGTTTTCAATTGAGTTCATAAAGTTTTTAAAACTTTCACCGTTGGTCCTCGACCGTCAAAACTGACAGAAGATAGTAACGTGGCCGTCAATTTGTAAGTTGGCTCATTTTGACTTGATGACGTGGACAATCTTCTTTTTCTTCCTCCTCTTCACTGTCTTGATCAGTTTTCATGGCTTCTTCTTTTTATTTCCACTTATAATAACATGATGAACTTGGCTTACATTACAGCAACAAAACCTAATAATTAGTTGTACTAAATGCATCACTAACCATCTACTAGTTTAAGATTCTGGTTCTACTCTGCTGTAATAGTGTTCTTCACCTAACTGAAGCACAAAAAGAAGTCAGAAAAGTTGCAAAAATGTCACTTCTGTGATTCCTAATATTGTTTCACTATGGACATTAAATACCTACAAAGGCAGGAGAAGTCAAGACAGATTGAACTCTGAACTCTGAAGATGGTGATGGTAAACTGAGTTAATGATATTTATTCCCTTTAGCCTAGATTGCAAGAAAATTACCTGAAAAGAATAAATTATAAACATCAATGCAAGAAAAATTGAATGTTTTATATAATAAAACTTGACGGAGTGAAAATGAATGCACTAACCTTTTGTACAAAGTATTCAAATCTTCTCTTAGCCCTGGACTTTTAAATAACCTATCACCACATTCATTTATATTAATTATTTTCACTTCAAAGTCGTGGTTTCTACAATTTTCATTCCATTCAAACCGCATCTTTGAAGTCACCTCCTTCCTTGAACAAGGTAGTCTTCCTGCTCAGGAGAATCAGCAGCAATCAATCTATATGTATACACCTTCTTCTTTTGCCCTGGCCGGAATGCATGCCCAATTGCTTGACGGGTTACTGATGGGTTAAGATGGACATCCAATATTAAAACACGGGATGCACCTACCAAATAAATCCCTTCCCCACATGCTTTGATTGATCCAAATAAGACTTTGGCACTTGGGGAACCATTGAAGTGTTCCATGCACTGCTCTCTTTGTTCAGTGTTTGAGTCAGCGGTAATCATAAATAGTTCCTTTCCAGGACTCTAACCCTTTACCTTCACTGATAATCTCTCCAATAGTTTTAGAGGCAATATATACTGACTGAAAACTAGCAGTTTCTCACCATAAGATTCACACAGTCTAAGTATATTGAGAAAAAACTTTGTTTTCACTCCCTCATTCACATCAAACTTCTCTAACATAGCATCTATCTTCTTATCATCAATATTCAAACCTTTTTCTCTTGTTGTAAAACACATCTGGGAAAAATTTTTAAGGTGTGGGTGCATATACACAGTACTTCCCAATGATATTCTCTTGAACTTGTCCAACTTCTTTAACTTCTGAACTTCGTCTTTCTGTCTAGCACTGAGATTGAGTACAACAGTGAAATCAACCATCCCAGGAAGCTCATCAAGGAAATCCCCTTTGTAGTAATGAAGGACTTTGCTGGTCATCTCACGGAGATCTTTTATCACAGCCCTTTTCCTTTTGAAGTCTTCATCTTTTTGTAGTGTGTACTCTACTGAGTCAAAAAAAGCTGAATCTGCACCATGTTTTAAGTGCTTCCTCACTCTTGATATCTGTACCCTGCCCATTATGCGATTAACAATCATTCTTGAATCTTTTAACTTCAGAAACTGTGGGCGAACAAGATTCAAAATATTGAAAACCTCCTTCACGTGGTTTTGATAAAGGGTGCCTGAAAGTACCACTTTCCGAGGGGTTTGGACTTTGGAAAGTGATTGAAGTACATCAGTCTCCTCATTTCTTGGAGTGTGACCTTCATCCAAAATAAGAATAGTAGGGATCTTTAGCAGTATATCTTGACATTCAGCTGCCACCTTGCTGCTTCCATTGTCGCAAACTATAACAGAGAACTGCTTATAACCCAAAAACAAGATGCTCCTTTCTTTTACCCATCTTCTCAACACATCCAACTGCTGAGATCTGTTCTCTGCTTTTGAATCGTAAAAATCAAGCAATGGAATATCTTCCACCTGCCATATCTGAAACTCTTTCTTCCAAGTAGCCAAGATTCCTTTCGGCAGCACCACCAATGGTCTGGCATTGGGATACTTAGCTAGAAAACTTTGTATAAAACTTATGATCATGAATGTCTTTCCAGAACCAGGAGCATGGGCCAAGATGCAACCCCCCGGGTTGTCCGCTACCAGATTGCTACAAAGAAAATTAAAGCCCTCTACTTGGTGGGGTTTCATTTTTTTCTTATGCCTTGGATGAGCAGCAATTTCAGTCACCATTAAATCATAAGATCTAATTCCAAATGGAAATACATCAACTGACTCTTTGCTACTAGTACTTTTAGGCTCATAAAAATAAGTTCGAGTACTCCTTCTCTGAAACATAAGAAAAATATACCAAAGGCAATAATTAGATGTCTAAAAAGAAATTTCAGCATCATTCAACTTTCTGTTAAAAAAAAAAATGATGCCCTTTAATTTGTGTAGCTATACAACAGGATGCTGCTCAAAACTAAATATACTTCTGCTAATAAAAACAACCTCAACTTCTTTTTCTTTGATAGGCAATACATCTACATCTTGAAGTGTCTACAGAGCCATGATTTTCAACATATAAATACCTATGTTCCTCCATCTTTTATCATTTGAAAGTAAACATTAATATGAAGTAGATTTGCATAAGAACTCCTGTACCTTATAATATTGAAATTCAAATATGGTATCAATGCTTCTCTGAATTACTCCACAAATGCGACAGACATAGCCAAGATCGTCTTTCAAGACAAACAAATGATCACACTCTCCATCTTGTGCACAATCATAAGTGGTAGCATTCGCATCAGAGTCCTAGCAAAAACAACTTAAAACTGAGCTAACTATAAAAGAAAATATGAGACAGGTAGAAGGCTTGGCATAGTTTAAGTAAAATGGCTTTGCCATCTAAAAAAAAAAAATTCCCAACTCCCGGCACAATAGTAAATGAATAGCACCTAGAAGCTTAAACAAGATTTGTTTAATTTGGCAAATGATCCAGAGCAATAACATAGAAAGAAGACACAGATATGACAATAAGACTCCTATTAGTCTGTTACTATTTAAACAGTAAATGCCAACAAAAATACCTTGGAACACTCTAATGCAAATGTCATCTCCTTCCAAATATCAGCCAAACCATCATCTCCAACATCAATTTGATCTTCTTCTATGAACAAATCATTTTCCAAGTTAGTATATGTAATTCCATTAGTTTCAGCCAAATCAACATCTTCAGTGTTAGTTTCTTGATTATCTTCTTTGATCTCCATATGATTTTCCATGACACCGTATGCACTTTCATCTACCTGGATATTGGTTTTATCAGGTGAGCCCTCAACAGAATCCCCTATTGCTTTGCCTCTTATGCTGTCCCTAACTTGAACACCATTGTTAGTGACAATTTTGGCCAAACCATCATCTTCCACATCAACTTGATGAGTATCTTCTTTTATCACCATATGATTTTCCATGCCAGCATATGCACTTTCATCTGCCTGGATATTGGTTTTATCAGGTGAACCCTCAACTGAATCCCCTAATGCTTTGCCTCTTATGCTGTCCCTAACTTGAATACCATCCTCAGAAACAATTTTGGCCAAACCATTATCTTCCACATCAACTTGATGAGTATCTTCTTTTATCACCATATGATTTTCGATGACAGCATATGCACTTTCATTTACCTGTATATTGGTTTTATCAAGTGAACCATCAACAGAATCCCTTAAAGCTTTGCTTCTTCTGCTGTACCTAACTTGAATGCGATCCTCAGTGACAATTTTGGCCAAACCATCATCTCCCACACCAACTTGATGAGTATCTTCTTTTGCCATCATACAATTTTCCATGCCAGCATATGAACTTTCGTCTACCTGGATATTATCAGGTAAACCCTCAATATCCCCTAAAGCTTTGCCTATTTTGATGCCCCTAACTAGAACACCAGCCTCACTAACAATTTTGGCCAAACCATCATCTTCTATATCAACTTGATGAGTATCTTCTTTTATCACCATATGATTTTCCATGCCAGCATGGGCTACTTCTTCCTGGATACTGCATTTAGCAAGTGAAATCCTAACATCTTCCACGCAAGAATATCGGCCTTCATCTGCCTGTATATTGCATTCAACAAAAGGAGGCCCAACAGAACCACTTGAAGATTTTACATCTTCACTGTCCTTAAATTGAACAACACTTTCCATGCCAAAATATGGACTTCCATCAACCTGGAAATTGCATCCAACAACTGAACCCCCAAAAACAGCCCTTGAAGCTTTGACTTTTTCACTGTTCTTCGCTTGGCTCTTGGTACCTGTGTATCCGTTTTTATCTACTTGGACATCATAATCAGCAGGGGAAATTCTAGCTTCATCTTTGGGATCTTTGACCTCTTGACAATCCTTTACCTGAAAACAGTCATCACATTAATTAATTTCCAAACTGAAGATGGCTAATATGCATGTCATTCTAGTTTACCATTAGCATCTGAATTTATTTTTGTAATCCTCTTTTTTAGCTGCATAGATGGTAATTTTACTAATGCACAAATGAAAGAAAAGAAAACTTACAGTTAAATGCTTTATTGAAAGTTCATGGGCATGTCCACCTGAGGCTTCATTTTGATACAGATGAGAATGCTTCTGACATCCACTGTCTTCTTCATCTGAATCGAGGACTATCACAGGCAAATCAGTCACTATGACATGACCTTGAGAACAGCCTTCTTCCAAATTATTGACTTCAATGTTATTTTTGGCCAAACCATCATCTTCACCATAAATTTGACGAGAATCTTCTTTTATCACTGTATGACATTCCATGCCAGAATGTGCACCTTCATCAGCCTGGATATTGCATTTAGCTTTAACTTTTTTATTGTCTCTGATTTGTGTGTCATTTTCAATTTCATTTTTCACAAAAGTATAATCTTCAACATCAATTTGATGATAATCTTCTTTTATGGTCATATCATTTTCTGTCAAAGCATATGAACTTAAATTGACCACTATCTTGCATTTACCAGGCAAAACCCCAGAAGCATCCTTTGAATCTGTAATCTTTTCACTGTCCCCGACTTGAACATCACTTTCCACTCCAGCAGATCCACTTTCATCTACCTGGATATTGCATTTAGCTAGTGAATCCCCAAGATCATCCCTTGGAGCTTTGACCTTTCTGCTCTCCACAATTTTCATATCATTCTTTATAGCAGTGTATGCATTTTTATTCACTTGGACATCATAATTAGCTGGGAAACTTTCAGCTACCCTTGCTGCTTGAACCTCTTGACAATTCTCTACCTGGTTATAGTCATAAAACTAACTAATCAATCTGCACTATGAACATACAACTGAGCATGCCAGTCTAGTTAATCAACAGCATCTGGATTCATTTTGGTGTTCCTCTACTTGAGCTGCATAGGTCTAATTTTATGACTTCATGAAATAATTGAAAAGTAAACTTACAGTTAAATCCTTCATTGAAAGTTTTTGGGCAGGTGCACTAGAGGCATCTTTGTGATGTAGATGAGAATGCTTCTGATATTCACTGTCTTCATCCGAATCAAGGGTTATCACAGGTATATCAACTGCTGTAGCATGTCCTTGAGGATGATCATCTTCCAAATTGACAAAATCACACTGTGGCACACTGGTTATCTTCTGATTCACCAGCCTCTTCTTTTTGACATCTAAAACTGGAATTGAAGAATTCATTTGAGAATAAAGTTCAAGTAGACGTGAGTGTGACTTTCTTCGAGCATAAAGAACTTCTATTACTTCTGCCACACTGCCAAACTCACTTTTATCAAACAGCACATTAGAGATATCAGATGTCTCTGATGTTTTCTGTAGCTTCATTTGACGAGGATCGTGAGCGTTTACAGAAGAGGCTGTAGTACTAGAGTCATTTTTTTCACTAAGAAATTTCTTTCGTTTGTAATTTCTGTGATGCAAATCTGTTTCCAGTATGAAGATCATGATGAAACACCAAATGGATAACCAGATTTGGAAACAAATGAAAAAAATTGAATAGAACAAAATAATACTACACCAAATAATTTCTCCTAATTCTTAACAACAAAACTCAGAGAGAACAAGTTGCAACATTTATGTGCATATACATATGTCACCAAAAAGAATATTGAGCATGAACAGAAAGTCTATATCAATCAACATGATAACAAATATGATATATCAAAGCAAATTAATGAGAAAATTTTATTGAGCGAAAAGAGAGAATAACAATATTAAAACAACAATCAATGTGCATTCAAACCATTTCCTGGTGCTTAATATTGGGAAATATCAACAGCTTAACTTTGTGCACAGATGCAAAACTTTATTTAAGCATAGACTTACAAATGGGAATCCTAATCTGTTGATGTAACTAAAACTCAATAACTGACTCATATACAACAACAGCAACAACAAAAGCACAAGCATGGTTTTAAAATGATAACACTAATATGCATAGAAAAAGAAAATTAAGTACATAAAAAATTAAGTACATAAATTAAGATTGCATCTGTTGTAACCTTTTATAGATGTTGCAATCATTTTCTTACTCCATTTTTCCAGTTGCATTCCAAAGCTTCACATTACTATTAATGTTAAGTAACCACATTGTATTAGTACAAGCACATTTAAAGAAAATAAGTGTTTGTGCATATTCTTAGCCTAGTGGTACGTGCATATCTCAACTAAGACAAAGACCCAAGTTCAAGTTTTCACTCTCCTTCTTTGTGAAAAAGGAGAAAAAAAAAGACAATAAATTTAAGAAGAAAATTAATAAAAGTTCTTCATGGGCACTCTGATATAACCCTTTTCCAGGAACATTTTCCTTATTAAGAGATTGCTTTAGAGAGAACTCTCAAATGTAAAGAACAATTCTACAACTGTAACAACTTAATAATCCATCGCCATCACAATTCTACAACTGTAACAACTTAATAATCCATCTCCATCTCCATTAAATGTAAAGAGATTGCTTCAGAGACAACAGTATTTTTTTTCCTTGACCAAACAATAATAGGTTAATAATCCATCTCCAGTTTCCCATTTTTGAGACTTTCAAAGAGCAATTAAAAATAATAAAAGGATAAAAGTTGATTTTCAATTAATGCTTGCATGCCACAACATGAATAAACAATTCAAATACAATAAAAAATGGAAACTTTTCAGATTTCAACATATAAAGACAAAGGAATGAACGTCAATAAAAGTGCAAGTAACATTCACATATATTTTCCTCCAAGGTGACATCAACCCAATTTATCCTGAAAAGAAATTTAAAATTTTCAACCAAAATAGAGTTTTTCACCTATAACAAAATCACTCAATCTAAAAACTCAAAGAAAATATCTAAAATTAAGATAATTAGCAAATACTAAACAACCCATCTCCAATTTTCAATTTTTTTGTCTTTCAAACAGCAATTAAAAGAAAGAATAAAAAAATACATATTGATTTTGACTTAATGCTTGCATAACAAGTATAAACAATTCACACACAATAAACAATTGATTTTTTTTTTTTTTTAACATATAAGCAGTCAGTTCAAAAACATAACTGTTAAAGACCAAAGGAATGGACAACACCAACAAACAGGTAGATACACTCATACACAGCAGTTAGTAACATATATATATACATGCATTTTCCTTCAAGGGGAGACCCCTACTCAACTTTGAAAATTTTTAAACTTTTCAACCAAAACAAAGTTTCATCTATAGAAGAATCACTCAATCTAAATGCTTAAAAAAAAAAAAAACCAAAAATCTGATAATGGGTTTAAATATTCTTTAACATCTCCAGCAATAAGAAGATGATCAAAGGGAACAAATTTGATAATGTGTATTAAAAAGTTCCCAACTTTTGCATATGATATGAAATAAAAAGTGGGTCTTTCAGCGGCTAATTTAAAAGAGAAAAAAGAATAAAACTTTAAGTGCAAGCAAGTGTTCTTAATGAGTATACCAGACTTGGAGCGAAGTGAGCTACCAGAACCGATCTTTGGCTCCATATTCTCTGAAAATGCAGATACAAAGATGGACCCAAAAGCATGAAATGGCTACTGGAGAATCACTATTTTTCCAAAGCTTTAAACTTTTTTTTTTTTTTTTTTGGGGGGGTGGATTTAATTACAAAGAGTAGAGTCTTCGTACAGCACGTCTGATTGGCTTGAAATTAGAAATGGTTTGTAATTGAAAATGGCAAACGAAGAGAATTTTTTTCTTTTTCGGTTAAGCTTTCCACTTCTACATGCTCTGTAACTATTATAAAATAAAATTTCTCCTTTTTAAAATAGGTTTGTTTTATAAAAAAAAATCGTTTTCAATGTTCCAAAAATAAATGATAAAAATAATTTTTGAATTTTGATTTCTTCTTTTAACATTTGAGGAGTTTCAATTTTTCTAATAATATAGTGAAAATAATATATGTTTATAAGTATATTTTTTAATTTATTTTAAATTTGATGAATTATAAGCAATGTCACTAACAATAATTATTATTTATTTTTTAAAAAATACACAAAACACACACTAGGTAAAAGAAATGGTACTCATCTTCAAAAAAAAAAAAAAAATGTAAATATGTGCTAACTCATATAATCTAAATACACACATTTCATAATTAATGTAAAATCTTGAAAAATCAACCTACTCTTTCGCTTTCTATACATTGATAGTAAAAATCACCATAAATCATTTTTGAAATATTACGAAGGGTAGAAAAATTATTTTAGTACGTATGTGATTGATATTTAGATATGATAATCTTATCTTTCCTTTGAGGGAAGCTCTTACTTTTTTTTTTTTTTTTTAGTTTGGAAGGGGAGGGGGGAAGCTCCTACTTTTTTTTGAACAATAGAAAAGCTCCTACTTTAATCTGTTGCAATAGGACAACCACTATTTTTATGGGGATAAATGCATAAATAATGTTTGAATTTTTAAATTTGTCTATTTTAGTGTTTGAATTTTTTTTTCTTTTTGTTTTTATAATCAAGTGAATAAACTGCTAAAATTTTCTAAAATAGTATTTCTAGTAGATTTTAGAGATTAAAATGTTTATGTGTATTATTTTAAATAGTACATTGATTTAAATGTCCTTCCTTTATATTAGATTTTATTTTCTTTTTTATTTAAATTATTTTCTAAAAAATTGTAAGAAATATAAAGTATTTTTAGTTCGTCAAACTAATTTAGAAAAATTAAATATTATTTTTTTTTGTTTTATCAGTTATAGTGGTTGACTCTAATTTTTTATTTCATGATTTTAGTTAAATTAAATTTTTATTTATTAAAATAATATATTATTTTTATATTTTAATTATAATAAGTAAATTCTTATTTTTCAGTTCGAAAAATATTTTATTTTATTTTATTTTATTAAATTACATTTTTCTTTTACCTTTCAGATAAATTTAAAAAGAAATTAAATATTTTTATTTTATTTTATTTTTATTTTTCAATAATAATAGTTCAATTTTTATTTTCTATTTTTTTAATTTAATAGTATTGAGAATATTTCTTTTTCAAATTTAATATATATGAGTATAGAAAAAATAAAAAAATTTAATAGAAAAAATACCAAAATAAAGTGTAATATAAAATAAGAGTGTTTGAGTCAATTTACAATATAAAATAAAATATACAAGTACTTTAACCTGTAAACACATGCTAAAAATACCATTTTATAAATTTTTTATTTTTTCAAACACTTACTTGTCAAAAAACTTCAAATACCAAAATAATAAAAATTAAAAAATCAAAACATCATCTATATATTTATTTTTTTCATGGTAATGTGATAGTCCGATATAATATGTTTAAATAATTTCATTTTGAATTTAAACATCGACATTATAATTATAAATTATGAGATGCTCGCAGCTTGATCAAACAAAGCAACAATCCTGTTAATGGTAACATCATAGACTGAAAAGAGTATATTTAAGTCATCTTGCTTCAGTATAAGCATCAACATTATAATTATAAATTATAAGAAGCTGACGCCCTAATTAAAATAAAGCAGTGATCTTATTAGTGGTGATGTAATAGCATGATGCTATATGTTTTAAGTTATCTCGCTCTAATCTAAACATCAACATTATAATTATAAATTATGAGATGTTTTTACTTTATCAAATAAGGCAACCAACTTATTAATGGTACTGTAGGCGGCGGGGTTCAGTGCGCGCCCAAGTGTTTGGCGACCACGGCACTGTGCGGGCTCAGGGCCCACTAGGAACACAACGTTGGGCCTTTTTTAAAGGGCTTTGGTTGGAGAATGGAGTCGCCACCCGGATAAAACCTGGGACACACTTTACAGTAACTTGATTCCACGGAGGAAGCCCAGCAGCCGTCCTCAGAGATTGGGTCCGGAAACTGTGTATGGGCTTTTAGCGGCCCACCCGACCTTGCGATCGGCCTCCGTTTGTGTTTTATGTTTTATTATTTTTAATTATTTGATTATTTCTTGAATTACATGCAAATGGGCCTCATTCAACTTTTAGATTTTAATTTTAGCCCAAGTTTGATTATTAGTCTATTTT
>CATIWO010061335.1:0-12756 GCA_949673435.1 Macaranga tanarius | reverse complement strand
CTTTTTTTGTCACGTATGATGGACAGTGGGTTTGATGGTCTCATGTTATTAAATTCTACAAAAGGTAACAAGATTGATTAGTTGTATGTCATTGTAATCACCATTAGATTTGGTCTTTAATTATAATGGGCTCACACTAACGTGGCGAATCCTACACTTCTAAATAGGAAACAGAAATCCCTTGTTGGATGGATTTCTAGTAGGTAATGGAGTTCTTAATAGGCCACTAATATCCGTCAGGTACATATTGCCATTCTTTAAATAATAGTTGTCATTAAGTGGATAACTCTTGTCCATCACATCTCATGTGAGGTTCCATTAATCTGGCTCCTAATGTTACGGGCCTCAAGTATGCCTAATTGCCATTCTTGGCCTTTAGTATTAGTTAGGTCCATACCATTGGATTAATGAAGTGTATGAATTTAAACACTACAAACCTCAGGTATGCCTATTTGCCATTCTTGGCCTATAGTGTATCCATACACCCCCAACATCTCATGTTTAACAATAACACTACATGAATCTTTTAGCCCTCATGTACACCCCTATGTATCTATAGCCGATGCACACAAGTCCAAAATCATGTAAGTTATTGCTCCAATAGAGAGCCTATACCTGAATTTAGTTGGAAGATTTTTTGGTCATTATTAAGGTCACACTTTGCACATTAGCCATTTTGCAATATATATATCTCATATATACATTGCATGCCAACATTCACAATATATATATCTCATACATATATTACATGCCATCCATCTATATATATATCATATACATATATAGCATATATCAATATACATATCTTATGCATACATTTCATGGCATCCTATATTTATCTATATACATATCTCATACATACATAGCATGCATCAACATACATATCACATATATAAATTAAACATGCATAATGGATGCATAAATAAAGAGTGATCATGGACTTTTCCTAATATT
This sequence comes from Macaranga tanarius, assembly GCA_949673435.1. Lineage (NCBI taxonomy): Eukaryota > Viridiplantae > Streptophyta > Magnoliopsida > Malpighiales > Euphorbiaceae > Macaranga > Macaranga tanarius. The sequence continues at coordinate 11,802 of CATIWO010061335.1, read as the reverse complement.
ATTCTAACACTTAGAATATTTACAAGTGGGTCTAGCCCAAGAAAAACCTTCATGCCATGAGCCTCCTTAGTTACCATCATCATGGGCCTTGCCTCTAAGCCTTCAAGGTTGAATGGGCCTCTAATTAAACTTTTTAATTTTTAAGTCATAACTCTTGTGATGTACATTCAATCTTTGGCATATCAAGTTAAATAATTTACATTTTAATCCTATGCAATTAACTCTTAATTACATCAACATAATAATAAACTCAATTATTATTACAAACCAAAGATGTAAACTAAGTCCATAATCAATCCTTGCATGAATGACAAGCATATATTCAATAAAATATCACTCTTACATATTATATATATAGCAAGTCAAGCAAACATGTATATAACATTGTCCAAGATGCATCTAGTGTGTTTTGTACATAAAAGGGGTCACTTTTAAGCATTCAAAACAATTTTGGCAACCCCATACACGGCCTAGCACATGGTTATATACTTGGCCGTGTGTTCCTTTTGGTTTCTATGTAGCATGCAACATGGATATGTACACAGCTGTGTGCACTCTTCCAACCACCAAAAATATACTATTTGAAGTTACAACACTTGTAACAAAGGCCACAACACTTGCAACCATTAAAATGCCCAATCACAACATTTCTAATTAACATTTGTAGCATGTACAACAACTCACAAATGAAACAATTGGCCATAACACTTGCAACCATTTACATGCTTAATCACAGCACTTGTAATTAACATTATCCATATTCATAAAACTTGCAAATATCAACATTTTAGCATGTAAATCATGTGATAATAGGCTCTGATACCACTTAAAGGAAAATATGATCATGTAACAATCAAAAAAGTGAAATTTTAAAAAAAAATTGATTGCATGCAACACTTGCATCACACATGAACCATATCCATGCCTATATATCATATCACATGAAAAATACATAGCTAAACATACATCTAGGACAACATAATACATCAACAAACAACTAAGTCATGCATTTACAATACAAGACCTAGCAACTAAAGGTTTGGTAACACTTACAAAACTCCAAGTTGGTAGCACACTTGATAAGCTTTGGTTAATATTGATTTATAAGCTTCTAGCTCCCCAAATGTGAAGCTTCTAGCTTAAAACACATAAGTTGCATAAGGATGATCTTTAAGGATAGTGAAGCTCTACCCACAAGCCACTCTTTTTTATTTAACCCAAGAGCTTGTTAGAGCCACTCCAAGCTTGAATGTATGGAATAAAGATCTAACCTCTAATGGATGATGGACTTGTACTTGTACAACTCTTGTACAACAATGGTTTTAACTTGAAAGTATACAACTCTTGTGTATATTTAATTTCTCTACACTTGAAGAAGAAGAAGGAAGAAGACACTCTCAATCCTTTTCTCTCTTTTGTTAGAATATCAAATTGCTCTAAAAAATGTGCATTAGCCTTAATTGGCTTGGTTGTCTCTACACACTCCACTAACTATCAACTATAACCAATTTGATAATAGTTTGATAATAGCTTGAGTATCTCATACTCAAGCCACATACGATGTCAAAGCTTGAGTGTCTCATACTCAAGCCACATGCATTGATATAGCTTGAGTATCTAACACTTATGCTACATGCATTTGATAGATTGAGTATCTCATACTCTATCTATATGTATAGCTTTGCTTTATAAGTGAGTGGGTTGTGTTTGGTTACATGGATGACCTTAGCCTTGATATCATTATCACTTAATGGATATGGGCTAAGGTTATTGGTATATGGGCTTCTCTACACTTAGAGAAGGCCCACTCCATACCAAACTAGAAAACTTATGGGCTTATTTAAACTCTTTAAATAAAGCCCCATCCTAAGTCTATTTCAAGTCCATCTTTATCAATATATATATATGGTCCATCTCAAGACCCATATTTATCAATATATATGGTCCATCTCATGGCCTATCTTTGAATGCATTTAGGGGCAAATATTAATCTAGTCCTTGAATTTAATATCACATATTAAATCAAGTCTAAATTAATATTTATTTAATTATAATTAAGTCCTAATCTTTGAATTTAGATTTCAGGATATGTTAGATCCTCGTATATGCGCAAATCCAATTCAATTAATTTAATTAATTAATTAAACTCAATACTACCCTTATATTAATCCAACGACTATGAACATTTATAGCATATGACCAAATGAGTTAGTCACTCATATTATCAACTCTTGATAATAAACTCATTCAACATAATACTAAGGATAAATATTCAAATAAACTTAATACTTAATTTAAATGAATATTTTATTGTCATATGGATAAATATATAATGTCTACATATAATAATGGTTCTAGGGTACATCTATACTAACACAAAATTCATCCAACAATTATATATTTTATTATTCATCAATTATATAAAAAATTAATAAATTAATTATTTTTTAATTATATGTAATTTTACTATATATTAATTAAAAATAAAATTACATATAAAAATTAAAAATTAAATGTCACATTCAAACATCAATAATAAAAAAGTACAATTTTTACAATATTAATAGATATTTCAACAATAATTATACATATTCATATCTCTGAATTAGTAAATTTCTCCCATAAATGCTCACTTAATGCATTACAAAAGGCAATGTGTGTATTTTTATCCTTGATTTATCTATGCCGAGCAAGATATTATTGAAATCGAGTATTATCATCTACTACCATTTCAACTTTTAACATTGGTGATTCTATTATATCCATAATTATTACATTTAGATCACGTTCATAAGTGATTATCATATTGTGCAAAATAATGTATGTTGTCATTATATCATGTAGTACATCTTTTCTCCAAAAATATGTCAATCCTACCACAATTTTAAAAGATAATTATAGATACCCAAACCCTTGTTCAACATGTTTTCTACACGCTTATTGTTTCATGGCAAAATATTTCTTCTTTTAAGTGCACAATTCATGAATAGTTTATATAATATTAGACCATTTTGGGTATATAGAATCAACTAAATAATAACCTATGTTGTATTATTTTCCTTAGATAATATAATTAGTATGATGAACAATACCTTGTGCAAGATTGGAAATAAGATGAGCTGACTCTAACACATTAACATCATTATTAGTGCTAGACATGCCAAAATAAGTATGCGATATCTAGAGATCATAATTTGTAATAGCTTTGAAAATAATTATTGGTGATCTATAATGACCTGTATATTACCCAGCTTATGCTATAGGACAATTTTTTTATTTTCAATGCATACAATTTAGACTATATAATATTTCAGGAAAACCACATTATTCATTAATATGGATTAAACTGGCAATGTCAATAATATTAGGTGATCTTAGTTATTGCTCCGTAAAAATCTCCACAATAATGCGACAAAATCACTTCATACTTTCAATTGATGTTGACTCTCCAATTTTGACATATTCATATGTTGCATCTAACGGTAGACCATATGCTAACATCCAAAATACAACTATTACTTTTTGTAAAGTTGATAATTTGAGTCTACCAATGCTATCAATTCGCTGTTGGAAGTAGGAATCATGTTATTTTATTGCATCTATAATACAAAAGGAATAAATTTCAAGACATTCGATATCGTTGTCGAAATACATTGTTATTATGTAGTGTATTATTACAAAATAATCATTGAATAAATTATGATATGTGGCTTCACTATTTTGACGAATCACAATATGACTTTAAACTGATCTATGATGATGATGCTATAGTTGATATTGCGCAGCATATGCAATGATTGTGTAATTATTTAGTATCATACGTACATCATCTCCTCTTATTATTGTTGTTCAATGAGATTATTCATTATTAAAGTATAATTTTTATTAAAATACGAAGATGAATATGACTAATATGATGACGAACCAATATCAAAATTATTTTTCAAAATTCTTTTTGTATGTATATTTTTTATGCAAGATAAAAAAATACAATCAGTGGCTAATATTTATAAAAAAAATTGTGGAAAATTAAAATTATAGTATGATTAAATCCAATGGCTGAGATTATTTGTATTTTTTAATAATTTAAAAAATAATACTAAAATTAGTCAAATGAAAAATAATGAGAATTTTGACTATATTTATTTATCATTTTTTAATAATTTAAATAAAAAATAATATCAAAATTAGTCAAATAAAAAATAATGGAAATTTTGACCATATTTATTTGTCTTTTTTATAATTTAAATAAAAAATAATACAAAAATTAGTCAAATAAAAAATAATGAGAATTTCGACCATATTTATTTGTATTTTTTATAATTTAAATAAAAAAAGACAATGATAATTAAAACCATGATTCAATCTAACGATTAATATTATCATGAAATTCATCCAACAGTTTTTATATGAATTTTGTAGATAACTTTATCTATATTTTTTTTCACATTTGTGTGAAGATGATAATATTAAAATACAATTCAATCCAACAGTTGAGATTATGATGAAATCCATTTAACGGTTTACATAAATTCTGTAGATAATTTTATCTACATTTTTTGAAAATTGTGTGAGGATGATAAGATTATAGTACGATTCAATCCAACAAAATTTATTAAATGGTTCATATGAATTTTATAGATAACCTTATATGCCTTTTTTAAATAAATTCTTATCTTATATTATTATAAATAAGAGCTATACATAATCATAGAAAATTCATCATGTCATTGTAAACTACTTCATTTTTTCAATCATTAATATATTGAAAAAATATCTATTCGATCATCTAGTTATAGTGTTCCTGAAGATGTGCTCTTATACTAAGTGTAAATAAATTCTCAATATCCAATAACGAGTATTTACCAATCTTCATATCACTTTCGGTCTCAAGTGGAAGAAAAATATAACCGAGAAAAGAATGATGGTAGGAAGGAGTATAGCAAATGCTCTTTGCAAGCTTAATTTTAAACTATTAAAAAAATAGTGAGGAAATTGAATGGATGCATCAAATAAGTTGAGAATATTCATTCAAGTGGTACTTTAAATAAAGATATTGAAAGTATTTATGTTTAAGTTATTTTTAATTTATTTTTCTGTACTTTTAAAAATTTTATATTGTATTTATAATAATTTATGGTTACACCAAGCAAAAATATTACTAATGCAAGATGCCGAGTAAAAAAAAGGTTTCAAATTATGTATGTCATGTAGTTAAAGATTTTAAAAAGTTTAAAGATTATAACAATAGTTCAAGATAAGTTTTTCAGTCACAAAATTTCAATAATATTTCATCAGGGTCAGAGTATTTTCCATTTGATTTTCTAATATCGGAATCTCCTAGACAATCGCCATTTTTTATTAATTTAGAAGATTCTAGTGTTGGTGGTTATTCACGACCCATTGTAGTAAAAAAAATAAATTAAAGAATAAAATTGTTGAACAATTTGTAAATACTATTACTACCATCTAAGAACAAAATGATCTAGTTATAGAGACGTCAAGAAAGTTAAGTTTGGAAAGGTAGTAGCAATTGGACATTTAAAACCGATATTTGGCCCTCAAAAAACTGAAAGAATAAAATAAAATTTTGTATTAAAATTAGAATTTTATCCGTGATCCAAGAGCTCGTACCATTGCTCAAGTTGAATAAGAAAAAATTATATAAAAAAGAGTTGAACAATAATAAGCACCACTACCACCTATACTCTTAATACTTTTAGTAAATCTTTTAATGATATTAGTAAATATGAAACTGATTTAGCAGATTATTAAATTATTATAAACTATGAATATTCTATTTAATGTTTAATTTTAGAGTTGTAATCATAATATGTTTCTTTTAATGAATGTTGTTTTTAATGTTAAATTATTTAAATTATTTAATATCACTTTTTCAATTATGTCTATTTTATTTGTTTTATAAATATATTTTCTATTTAGATATATTTTTAAATTCATTCAAAAAAATATTGTAAATAAAATAAAATTTTGGACTAAATCGTTTTAAAAAATATTTATATACAACAAAATTTTGGACTACATTAAAAAGTTTAAAAGTTATAAATATATTGAAAATAGTACAAAAGAAAAAAAAAATATGTATTTATGAATAGGGACAACACATATATTCACAAAAAGTTAAAAATCATATTAGATTTGAATATGAATTGGAGGATGAAAATGTGAACTCCAACCCATTTTGACTAAGGATTGGAGTTGACCTTAATTGATATCTTAATTTTCTATAAAATAACACACTTAATTCTTTCATAGTGATACAAATCAAAAAAAATCTTGACTTTAATATTTCTATACCATAATATTATTTCACTAAATATCAAGATATTATAGTTAGAAAAATATAATATAGTTGGTTAAAAACAATGCATGCCACATTCTTTTTTTGAATTTCTATAAAATAGAATCTTTGCCTAAAAAGTTATGGATAAAAGTAATACATTAATTTCATGGAAGATATTAGTTAATGAATGCTGTTTGATGATATTTGCAAGTCTTTTTATTTTTTGTCTTCTAAATAATTCAAGATTTTCTTTAAGTTTTGGCAATATTACCATAGTTTTAAATAACGACCATTACGTTATATAACAGTCGTTATTTCTAACTTTGGATGGTCCCATTACGTTATTTGTTATTATGTAATTGTTAAAGAAAATGTATAAGTAATAGTTGTTATGGTCGTTGCTTATTAATTACGACCATTATCCACTGCGACATATTGTGAAGTAATAGTTATATAAGGCAGCATCAATTATTTGTACTAAAATAAGAGATTTTGTGGCTAAAAAAATTTGTAAAGAGACAATAGAAGTGCAAATACGTGAAGGATAAGAGAATATGGCAGTAGTAGCAAACTTATTCAATTATAGATTTTAAATTGAATAAGAAAATATTATGCTTTTGACTATTATATAACAGTATATTTGTATACTTATTTTTTTAATAATAGAGAATATTTTTGTAATATAAATAAGTAAATTCACTCTCTTGCATTTAATTCTATCAGTTCACTCATTCAAACTCAATATTTACCTTATATAATAAAATATGTCTCAGTTTCTCTTAATCTCATTTTCGGAGGTTCTCATTTTTCACGTATCAAAGAATTCAAGTATTCAACATAACAAAAATTTGAGAAACTCCTACAAGATTGGACGTAAGAGCTCAATTATTTTTTGGCTTAATTTATTTTAGTATGTAACAAATCTTTTAAAATTTAAAAATTTTTTAAACTATCATTCATTGTCAATTATTTTCATATAAAAAAAATAAATAGTAATTGTTAATAGTAATGAAAGTTAGCGATCTACTTATGAATTAAAAGAAATGATTTACTTTTTATTGCATGTGTTTTTAAAATTACAATATAAAATTATTGGAGGATAAAAAATAGCTCATTCAAGCAATAAAAAGCTGGAATTAAAACAACATTTAGATCACATATCAGGTTAAGTTGAGTCATATAAATAAGTTTCTTAAGATGTGAGAATTGACATGCATAAGCTCCTATGTGATTTTAAAGAAGCAAAAAAATAAAAGAAAAAGAAGAGAAAAAGAACATGAAGATGAAATCATGTAAATGAATGAAACAGAGGATGTTGATGAAAATAAGGCATTTTAACAAGTCAGATATGAAACGATAAGGTAATATGAGGAAGATTTGTATAGGGAGAGTAGAGAAGCAACCTATGATGCAGATGATAGTAGTAGGCAAGATAAAAGTACACACCTTGATCGTTCCATAGTTAATTATTTAACTATAGAAATGAATTCATGAATTCATATACATTTAATTATCTATAAAAATAATGGATAAACTTTGCTAAAAAAAGTATTGATAAAATTATATTTTTTTTATTTTTTTTAAAAGTTATAATAATTAATTTATAGAGGTATATAAATATTTATATATTGCTTAAATACTTGGTGATTTATAAGGTGCTTAACAATTTTATTATAATTTAGTGACTTATTCATTTATTTGATTTAACAGTGCTACATTGTTCTACCAGTGCAAAAGAAGAGAAGAAAGAAGAAAAAAGAAAAAAAAGAATAATAATAATAAATCGGTGCCACTGTAAGTCTTCCTTTTTTTTCTTTTTTTCTTTTTTTTTTCTTCCCTTTCTTTTTTACTTGTAGCTATTGATTACAACCATGTTCTTAAACAACCACACCCCACTCTGCAACCATATTCCAAAGAAGGCTTATTAAACAAACATATATGACATAAATATAGTTATTTATATATACGTCTCTCCTTTTAGTTTACTGCAATTCTATTTTGGACAGTGCATGTCATGCTCTATCAAAATTTCTATTTCATTTTTATTGAATACAAATTTTCCTATATGAATCATAGATAGATAAAATAGATATTCGTGTAAAAAATTATGTTATAAGGTTTATATATACTCATAATTGTTGTTATAATTTAAACTAAGAAATTTTTTTTATTGAAAAGAATTAATACAAAAATGTACCAAGGAAAACTGAATCTGATTTGTTTCCAAGCACTAGTAACTGAACAAGTGTCATTTGTTTTACCTTTCCAACTAATCAATTTGATAGTACTTAGTACTAATCATAATCAATTTGGTAATAGATGACAACTGAATAAATACAAAAAAATTCATAATCAATTTGGTAATGGATGCCAAACTCTTAGTGATGAACCTTTTTATATTTTTCTTGTATTTTTTTTTACCAAGTAGGATGTTAATGTTTAGTACTTCCTTCAGGATTAGGAACTTTGAAGATGAATATTATTGATGTAACATTGAATGCTTTCAATATTTTACCATTCTGAAAAAAATCTTGGATTGTACTTAGCTCATACTATATTTCAGATTTTCTTAAAGAAAAAACTATTAAAGCCATTTGGACCTGGACTTTTATCATCATTAATACTGAACATTGCATTCTTCAGCTCTGCAGCTAAAACATGTTTCATCAAACTCTCTTGTTCTTTTATAGAGAAAATTTTTCATACCATAAGAATTTCTTCAGTAACATGTGCTTATTTGAGCTTTTAACTGCTCAATTTCAAATTCTTTTTGCTGAATACTATAGAAAGTTCCTCTTCTATTAATTAACTGCATTAGCTCCTAGTGCTTCAGTTCTGTTTGTCTGGTCAAATCTGCATGAATAGACTCCATTTTATTTTCAAAGGCAGATAAACGATTATCAGTCTGTTTCACTTGTTGAGCAACAACATCAATCTTTGTTTCTACTTTTTTTAGTACCTGATTTTGGGCACAAGCATTCGCTATTTGCCAGTTTAGTACAGATTTAGCAGGAGTGACTTTTCTTGGTCGACCATCAGCATCAAACACATTAGTATTCTGGACATATGGTTGTGAAGGTATTTGGTCATCAGTTTGTGAGTTTAATGGTGGAAATTATGTTTCATAAGAAGGTGATTGAAACATGAATATTTCTGGAAGAGGGTTTCGTAGATTTTGAACTGGAACTGAAATAGGTTTTTCTTTCTTTATCCATTCCAAAGCTTGTTTGTAACAAGGTAAGGGTGCAGGTTTTGGTTTATGTGGAGGTTGAGGTGGTTTTGGTTTATAATGTTCAGAAGGTGTTTTTACTGGTTCTAGTATTTTGTAATGGCTAGGAAGAGAGTATGACACAAGATAATCATACTTTCCTGATGGTTTTCCCAGAGTACCAATTGAAGAGTCTCCATCTTCATATCTCCTTTTGAACTCTTTTTTAATACAACTCCCAACATTTTTCTTTTTATTATATTTTTCCTCATCATTATCAAGAACACTACAACAGTTATCACAATTACAAACATCAAAGTAACAGTGACCATTACGCTTAAAAGCATAAATTGGTCTACCATCACTATCAAAGTGAGTTATAGGCACATGTGATTCCCTTGGAAAAGAGGAAATTCCAAACTGAGTGTTGAGAACAGTAGGTGGCTCCTGTCTCTTTTTGAAAAAGGTTTCTACAATTCCATCAGACCTTTTCACAAAGACGGGATCAGCACTTTGAACAGGCTCAACTACTTTATGTAAATTTTCATAATTGGTAATCCATTTTTCAGGAAATAGATTCACCAATTCATTCCTTGAGATTTGTTTCGGGATGTGTATACAGGATGGAGCGTTGTGAGAATCTGCTTTAACATACAAAGCATCATTATAGGCAGAAGGAAGGGTCAAATTAACAATATGGTTTCGCAATCGATGGAAGTTTTGGTAATGACGGGTGGCTGCTATTGACTCAGAGGTTTGTTCAGCTCCAAGTTTCTGGACTTATACTTTTAAGGCAGAAAGAGCATGGGGGTCTGAAAGGGCAAGATTATAATTTGGGAAAAAGGTGAAGAAAACATATCCTGCATTTAAAGATGTTTCAACTGTACCAATCACAGCATGTTGATACTTCTTATATCTGGAGTCAAGCAAAGTAATTCTAGAGAAAATAGGAAGTCCCTGTCTTCCATGATAAGTGAGTCCTAACCTTATGGCTCCAAAGTGAATATGAGTGAATCCTTAACTCAACCAAATCTTTAGAAATTCTAGAGGAATCTCCAAAGTTACAAACTGCTCAGTCTGAGAAGCTATTATGATATGTTGATCAAAACCAGATGACTGGACGTACTCCTTTATGGTTGAAGAGGGTTTCTTTACAAGAGATTTGAAAGATTATTTCCAATAAAGTTGATTTTTTGAGAAAGCATCATACGGGTTTAAAAGAGGGGCTTTTGATTCTTCTATTTTTTAATTTTCAGGTAGATAGGTAAATTCATACAGGTAGTTGGTCTTATTAACAGTAAAAGGTTGTACTAGAGGTGAAATAGTTACAGAGGTGGATTTAGTAGGTATATAGTTGAATTTACATATAGTAGAAGGTGTAGAGCTAGAGGATATGTCTGACATGATTTGGTTTACCTCCTTCTTCAAGCAATCCCTCGACAGCATAATAAACTTCTCTCCTTATACAAAATAAAGGCTCTAATACTAATTTTCCAGAGCTCCACCAAAACTATAGGTTTAGCAGAAAAATCAATCATTCCAGTAGCTATTTCTCAATATCATTAGTATTTCTTCCCAATCATTAATTAAAAATATAAAAAAAATCATAACTGAATAAGTGCCATATGTTTTTATACTTCTCTCATTAATTTACATTCTATAGTTTTGCTCTTTATACCAATATTACTTTGCTGTTGTTTTGCCATTTGATTATGTTTATTTTTTTTCTTTTATTGCCTTTGGCAAACTATAGATCTTTCAAGTATGGATGTTTTAGTAATTTTATTTGTTATGTTTATTGTCTCTTTGGTATCCGCTATGGTGCACTTATGTGAGCACTAATGGATAGATGAAGAGGGCTTACCGACCACCTCTACGGCTGCCACCACCACCACTATCAACTCCAGCAGCCGCAGAGACCTTTCTTCCTCTTCCTCTATTTACATATCAAAGGAGGAGATGGAAGAGGAGGAGGAGGAAGGAGGGCCTAAGGTAGCGAAATTGCCACCAAAGTCCCAAAATCATCTAGTGCTAAATAAATTTTATCTAGATGAGAATTTAAAGATGGGCTCTATATATATTTAGGTCTATCTTTATTTTTTTTTCTCTAGATGATTTTTTTTAGGTCTATCTTCAAACACCTCAAAACTCGGCTCGTTAACGTTCGTGAACAGACTCGTTAATATGTTCGTGAACCAGTTCGCGAACAAGCTCGTGAACGGGCTCGTTAAAGACGTTCGTGAACAGGCTCGCAAACAAGCTCGCGAACGAGATCGTTTATAATGTTCGT